>CALNHX010004157.1:0-133640 GCA_940337035.1 Agriotes lineatus | reverse complement strand
GTGGTTTAGCAGTTACAGCTGTTTATTAAAAAAAAACATTGAATTACCCCCCACCACTTTATTTTAATAGATAAGTCAAAAAGTGTTAAACAACAATTACTCGAGTAAAGCTTAGCTTTAATAAGCATATATCTTTTGGTAACATTTACTAGGTGGATTTCAGTGAAAAATCACTTTAAAGGTTTAAGATGGCGGTTACGCCCCCTGGTGACCATTTTGGAAATCTTAAAATATTTTCCACGGTCTTCTTTTGCCACTTTAGTCACAAAATTTTTTACCGAAAGTCTACGACGAATAGTTTCCGAGATACAGCACTTTGCATTCCTATCTGGCCACCCTGTACATATTCAATAATTACTTTATCCAAATAAGTTGCTAATTCCTCACTAAATTTTTTTACAATTTATCTTACTTCCTAAAATCATACATTTAGTTTTTTGGGCATTCAACTTTAACTTATTTACACACAGCCACTTATATAGTATTGACAGTTCATGATTTAACCTTGTAGAAATTTCCTCAAAGTCAGTACCAGACACAGAAATAAGAGCATCATCAGCAAAGAGACTAATTAAACTGTTTTTTAGGATTTTATGAATATCATTGATGTATATTATGAATAATAGAGGTCCCAGTACACTGCCTTGCAGAACTCCCCATTTTTTAAGTTTTTTTGCTAATAGTCTATCTTCTATTTTTACACTTTGGTGTCTGTCTTTAAGATAATTTTCAATCCATTCCAGAACCCCAGCACCGACATCATAAACTTTAATTTGTTGGTATTAAAATGTCTCTGTCAATAGTTTCAAATACGTGTTTTAAGTCTACAAATACGCTTAAGACAACATTGCCCTTATTAATGTCTTCTCTCCAAGCTGCACTCACGTGCTGAATAGCAGACTCACATGAATGACTGCTCTTAAATCCGGATTGACTTTCAAAAAGTAAATTATTTTCCTCAAAGTAGGACCTCATTTGGGAGCACACTTTGTCACTTTTGGTATTGGTACTACAACACTGGGCCGGTTGCAGAAAGCAATGTTAAGTCTGGTGTTAGCTAACATCGCGTCAAAGTGAACAAAAACGAATCAAATCTCAAATGCTTATGGTAACTAATACATTAGTAAACAAAATTTGATGCGATTTTGTTCACTTTGACGCGATGTTAGCTAACACCAGACTTAACATTGCTTTCTGCAACCGGCCCACTGGTTTTTAAGTCCCTAGGAAATGTACCCCGACTCTAACAACACTGTTATTAAATGCAATAAAGGATATCCGATCACATAAAAGATATCCTTCTAAACAATTTTTTTAAATGACAGCGATATGCATATCACTCGATTTATTTGTGGTTACAATTAATTTATTAACCCGAAAGGGGTTCTTGATCTTGGTGCCTGTCGCAACCTTCAATTAATTTGCACATTCCTATCATTATTACATTCTTTATGACCAAATTATTCTAATTATTTAATATTATGTATACCATTATAGACTGCAAGACTATTTAGCGTTAATAAATAAATGCTAGTCACTTGTAGTTAGTTATATTATTCGAAACCATTTGGTTTCTGGCGCCCATTTGTTTTTTGTGTTTGAAGCATTTCCAGGGTGGTACAGTTTATAAGAATCTACGATCCAAGGCTGCCGAAATTGAGCTAGTTCGGCCTGCGCGGTAAGTTAAAATTTTCAGAGCTTCCGTGTAGTGCGTGCTTTAGGGAGGTTAATCTGCGATTTTTTACTACCATTGATTATTTTAAATAATTAACCGCGGGCCAGCTCCTTATTGTAACATTGGCGCCCAACGTGGGGCTCGATTTGTTATCAATTTTGTTACTGCTACTGATCAGCTGTGCTTACCTGGATAGCTTTAATTATCAATATTTAATTTTGTACTCATTTTCCTTTTGTTCAAATTTTACTTCATATGCAATTTTGTAATTTTAACATCTTGTTGCAGTGCACGAATTTATATTTGACTTTCTCTTCTTTTTCCTTTCTTTACTTATCTTTTCGTTCGGTTGATTATTAACTTTTGTTCTCTTATCTTTCTTGACGAATGATTGGTTTAGCAGTGTGTTTATAGGTAGTGTGATAGGCTTTGTTGAAAGAGTATGCTTTGGTGAGTGAGGTTTCTGAATGGTTTCTTTGATTGGTTGCGTGTGTGCTGTGGTAGTGTAGTATGTTTGGTTTTTCCTTATCTTTTCTTTGGTTGTTTATTGGTGGGTCGAGGGCCTGCGTGAATTACTTGTGCGGTTTGGTGTAGTTTACTCCATCTTTGGGAATTTTTAGGTACTTGCCTCAGCGTACTTGTATTTACTCAGGGTCTCGACGGGTTGTTTATTCTGGCTATTTAGCTATGTTTGCTCATTTTTTTGGATGTGTTTATTTTTGCTTGTTGGCTGCGTCCGATGCGAGGCAGTCCTTGTTTTAGGCCCCTGTTCGGTGTAAACAGGGTGTCTATATTTTTTCTGTGTCCGATGTGGTGCAGGTTTTTCTTCTGTCATACGTGACAGGGGATATTTTTGCGTCGGTTTTGATGCGCTATTGCATCTGGTTACGCATTGTTTTATGCAATTTTTTGCGTCTTTTTGCGCATCTGTCTTGAGTGCGGATTTCTCCCCTGCGATTTAAGGCGGTTTCCTTTCCTTGTGTTTCATATTCTTTAAGCGTGTCCATGTCTCCGTAAACCCTGGTCACGGCATGAGATGTTAGGCCTAGCCAGCCGAAGCTTGGTTGAGTGGGTGTGGCAGCGTGAGTTTTTCCGAACTTTTTGGTTCATTTTTCTATCTTTTTTTATTTTCTCTTTTCCTTGCTTGCTGTTTTTTCTTCTGTTTTTAAAAGTCGTTGTAGGGTATGTTCCTTATGGATTTTGCATTCTAGTGCTTTTCACTTTCCTTCTTCTTGCCATTGATTCCGTCTCATTTGAGGATTTTTTTCCAAAGCGCTTCGCTTATTTGGATTTTTGTCTATGGTATTATAGGATATTGTAACCGTGGAAACACCTACAGTGTCCCTTTTAGAAACTTGTTTTCTTAGTGTTTTTTTGTTTCTTGTTTTGGGTGGTTGGTTAGGCATGCAGGGAAGGTAACCATTGAGGAGCAACGCCATCTTGTTCTTCATCCAGCAATATTTTGGGTGGTTGGTTGGGCATGCAGGAAAGGTCACCATTGGGAACTCTTACATCGAAATATTTTTTTCCATTTTCTATCCCATCTCGCTTCACGAGTTCATACTTGCTTGGGTTTTTTTATTTTTATTTATTATTTGGGTTGGTTCTTTCGGCCTTGTGGAGATTTCTGGGGGTTGGGGGCGAGCGATTGTGTTGCCATCCGACTCAGTGAGGGAGCTACATTCAGTCCGTCACCGGCGCGCATTTTCCATCCAGCTGCGACGACTGGTTGAATGCCCGAGCGGGGTTTGATGGCTGTGCGGTCGTTCCCTCCGGCTTCTTGGGTCTCTACCTAAATTCGAGGCGGGTACAGGGTTTTTAGGATTTTATCCTGGGTTTTCACCCGAACTTTTTTGTCACAGTCTTGTTAGGCTGCGATGTTTCATGCAGGAGTGAGATATTTTTCTGCCGTTTCATCTCGTGTTTTATTTTTCAAGATAATTTTTCCCTCTCATACCTTTTTAATATTAGGTTACCTTAGATTTAGAGTGAGTGATGATGATGCGGTGCGAGTTTTGTGTTTGTTTGTAGTAGGGTGGATTGTGTCCTATGTGATGCAGTCGTTGGTTTTGCTGTGTTTTAGCAGTTTTTTGGGCTTCTGTCCGGTTTAGACAGAACGTCTATTTTTTGGTGGTATCCTATGTGGTGTCCCAGTTATTTTTGAGCCGATTTATAAGGACTGGTTTCCTTGGCTTATTTTCTCGAAAGAGGATTTTTCGACAGCGTTTCGCTTTTTGTGTTGGCCTCATCGAACTCATTCTCCAATTCTTTGGTTTCCTGCAGTTTTTTGTTTCCATACCTACTTTAAACTTTATTCATTTTAATTCCAACTTTTTTGGCTCCGCTCAATTGTTTCGCCATTTACCAAATTATTTCAGGCCTAACGTGTATATTTTTATTTGAATTATAATCCATTGCAATTTCGAATTCTAAATTTTCCAAACCAGCGCATATTGTACCTGTATTGAGTTGCTATCGTTAGCACGGTGCACTTTTTACCCGCTATATCTGTTATCGCTGGCCGTAGGAATGCGAACTTGCATTTTCAAGCTGACGTTTCGGGCCCGGGACTTGTTCTTCTGGCCTCGGTCGAGGTTTGATTTTTAATTAAGTGAAGAGTGCGTGCGCTCAACCAATTTTTACCAGAATTTTATTTCCAAGGGCTGGCTATAATCAGCTCTTAATTGACAGTTCTACCTAACTTAATTTTCAACACCTAGCTTCTGCAATTTGGGAGTGGCTCTGCTTCAATTACGGGCGCACCCAAGGTGCTTGTAACCACAGGGTATAGCAACCCCCGGCCAGCATTTGCCTGTCAGCAAATGGCATGGTTTGGGCGTTGGAAGTTCGAGGTTAGTGTTACGTTTGTGGTGAATACCGCATTAAAAGTGGATGGTCTCCCTGCTTTCGAACCGATTCGGACTGGCTATTCTGGGATTAATATTATATTAAATTATCTTCTTAAATTCGTACAATCCATAACTATCAGAATTTAAAGTTTAAATTTATACTTTACGTTATTACTAACATGTAAATTTTAGACCCATAACGTTCAATCAGTTTTAATATTTGCAAGTTTAAATGCGTATACTTAATTACAATTAATATTGAAAGCTACAATTTATATGTGTAATCAAACCTTTGTAAAAGGAGCATTCACGTTTTTTGCCTTCAATAGCCTGAACAGAAAGGTTTTTTTAAATGACAGCGATATGCATATCACTCGATTTATTTGTGGTGTGTCGGAACCTTCAATTAATTTGCACATTCCTATCATTATTACATTCTTTATGAGCAAATTATTCTTATTATTTAATATTGAATTACCATTATAGACTGCAAGACTATTTAGCGTTAATAAATAAATGCTAGTCACTCGTAGTTAGTTATATTATTCGACACCATTTGGTTTCTGGCACCCATTTGTTTTTTGTCTTTGAAGCATTTCCAGGGTAGTACAGTTGATAGGAATCTACGATCCAAGGCCGCCAAAATTGAGCTAGTTCGGCCTGCGCGGCAAGTTACAATTTTCAAAGCTTCCGTGTAGTGCGTGCTTTAAGAAGGTTAATCTGCGATTTTTTACTACCATTGATTATTTTAATTAATTAACCGCGGGTCAGCTTATTGTAACAATTTTATACTTAAATTATTATCGCTAGTGCATTGGTTTTTAAGATTAAACACTATTTTTTTAGTTGATGGTCTTAAATTTCAGAAAACTTGTTTGTTAATCTTCACCTAGTTCCCGGAGATCATCACCATCCCAGTTTACCTTCTCAATACTATCAACCACTTCTTTTAAACTATCGAAATAAAAGTCATTAAAATTATCCTCAGTCTCCCCACTGTATGATCCAAAATTAACCCCCGAGAAATCGGTGATTTTTCCTCTGCGTCCCAATAAGTCCTTTAGAGTCTTCCACATTTTTTTTTCCATATCCTTTCCAACCATCAATCTTAAAGTACGCTTTTCTTTCGGAGCGTAGCTGTGAAGTGACTGTATTTCTTTTTTGCTTATAGTCTGCCCAATCTTCTTGCTTAGTTATACAGAATCTCCTAATATGCAAGCTCTCTTTCTTTTTGAGCTTTACGCACTTCTTCCGAGATCCATGTGTATCTTTTCATCTGAAACTGTTTCACAGGTGCAATGGTATCAAGAGCACTTTGTATATTATGCATCAGGTCAGTATAAAACACGTTTACGTCTGCAGATGTATTATTCCAGTTTCTTCCTATAAGTTCTAAAATTAAAGCTGACATCGTATTTTCATTTAGGTTCCGATATTGTCTAAAGAGTGTTCTTTCTTGAAAATCAGTATTATTTATCCAAAGTTGAGTACCCACAGTGCACGCTATATATGCCCGCTTTACTTGGCGTGTGCAAACTCGACCGAATTCTCAGAAGCAACGCGTACAGGTGTCGAATCCCGGCTTCCGCGAGCTAGTTTTAAATACGCGTTTAGAGCGAGATGCTCTACGAATGCGAGCGAGCTCGCAAGCTTGCATTCCCTGTTTCCATTATTAAAAATGCTGCCTCGGCGGCGAAAAGAATGTTCGACAGGTTTCCAGTGCGAGCCCACAGAAACGCTCCCGTTTTGACGGTGCTTGGCAGCGCGGCGTGGTATTTTTCGAGGAATGGTATCCCACAGGCGAGTTGGTCGCAATGTATTGAGTGATAGTTTTGTGCATGTCCCATCGAATCCAGGTGCTCCTCCTTCTTATCGTTCCGAAATGGGCCGTGGGCTGATATAACCGCCGTTGCGGATAATCAAACGGAGGGCGGTCTAATCCCGGCTAATTTCACATGTAATCCGGCGTGCCCTGTTGTTAATTCCGGTTACATCTTCACTCTTCGAGAAGAATCTGCTGGACACCATCGCCTACGCTTCGAGCGTGCATGCCTCAGTCGCGGCTCGGCGCTCAGAAGATTTCCGTGCTAATTAAATAAGTGCGTGCCAAAGAAAGGCCCTGAGTCTTCCGCGCGTGTGATCGCTTTCCGCTGTAACTTGACTTTCCAGTGGCGGCGTTAAGTGAGCGTTTTATACTTAATGCGCTCGATTTGTCACTCAAACAGGACCATTTTGTGGCCATTTTGCCCTGTATTTTGATCTAAGTTGCCGGGCTAGGCCCGTTTCATTTGGTAAAATTGCAATACGCAGCAGGCGTGCAAGTTTTTTATACAGTGCCATTTTCAGGCGCTTATCATTTTGTGTAATAGCTAAGACGCACCCCCTTTGTTTTGCATTGCATGTAGACCCATTTGTTAAATGTTCCGCTGTGTTTTCTTTATCTTAAATGCTTTGTTTCAGTTTTAAGTAATTGTAGTGTTGTCGCCTGATTGATGACTTGTGTATGATTGGTGTAAAGCAGATCCTCCTGGACGAATTTTATGAGCATCAAGGTAGGTTCGAACACTCCAGCTGCCGTATCCAGGGAATCCCAAAGCTACACACATTCTTTAACCGAATTTGGCTTTCGGGTTGCTGTCAGACCCCGAAACTCGTGCCCTCTTATTTATCGACACCCTGTATATGTCGTCACGCTTGTCCCTACGGCATCTCGTTCGGAGAACTATGCCCATCTCCTTGAGCGTATTCAGCCGTGGCCATTAGTCTATTCTCGAGAATTTTGGAACAAGTGGTGACATTTCCCGGATGTAATGCGTCTTGTGGCACTCTCGTACCCCGAGGTGTCGTAAAAACAGTTTTATACCGTAACAGACTGTTGGGATTTCAGAAACTAAATAAATTCAAGAGTCAATTAAATGGGACAAAAGTTGCCTAAATAAGGAAAAAATTAATGATGTACTCGGTTTCAAAAATAAATCATGACACTAGATAAATACAGCAATATAAAATTCTGCAAAATGTGCACTCCACTATATTTTCATTATTATTAGAGATTACCAATTAATAAAAAGGGAAACAACGATCCCGAGAACTATACAACAATATCATTACTAAATAATACAAGCAAGTTACTAACAAGATCATAAACACAAAGACAATAAGCAAAATCAAAACAAGTGCAGAACAACAGGTTTTTACACAAAATCGATGGACAGTCGACAGGCTATTTATTTTAAGACAAATAATAGAAAATTCTATAGAATTCAATAAACCCCTGTTCCTCTGCCTAGTGGATCTAAAAAAGGCCTTTGATAGAGTAAAACTATATCAAAGTTATGAATAGATAAATAAGACCTGTATAAAAACACAGCAAGGACTAACCGAAGAAGTACCCATTCTGACGGTAAATTACGAAGGTGATAGTATGAGCCCAACTCTTTTCAATTTGATTATGTGCAAGATAATACAAAGCGTCAAAGAAATCAATGGAGGGTATACAATGGGACAACAAGCGATAAAAATATTGTGTTATGCCGATGATGCAATATTGATGGGAGAAAATGAAGATAACTTGCAACGACAACTGCACCGATTCCAAACAACCGTATTCCGTACTGCCTAGCTGCAGCTGTTTTGGTCTTTCCTCCTCGCACTTTCATCAATGCTCTCTGTAGGTCTTCTTCTGAATACGAAGCCCTTTTTGTCTTCCTCACATATGAATGAGGCATTTTGTAATCTAGACAATGATTGAAGCAAATTAATACCAAAATTTGCCAATAAGGGTAAGCATGCGGGATAAAGTGCCATGGCACTCATACTCCGCTGTGAATCTGGCACTCTTACTCCAACACAGCACAGCTGTGCCAACACAAAAGGTGGAATATAGTGGAACTAAATTTTATGGTTACGTTGAAATAGATACAAATTCTAATGGAAGAAGGGATCAGGATCAGGAACATAATAAAACAGAAGCTACAAATGCGCTTGTTATGACGGTTGCCTTCAATGAAGAGTTTCTCTAAGTTACTTTTTACTGAAAAATTGTAATGCTGAAGAAAGAGCTAATATAATAAACCATTTATTAACATAAATTATGTCCTTTTATACTCAAGAAAGCTATTACATATATAAATTACCTAAAAAAACTTAAATATAACAATGAACTTGTTAATTGACAGTAACAGAAAGACTAGATTTTTAGAATTGATAATTGACTTAATAAATTTGTCAAATTTATTTTAGGTTTTGCATGTAAACAAATAAAATCCAAAATAGTATGTGACATTTGTGGATCTCAACTGACACCTTATGACTAGGATGCTTTGATGTCAATTTGACGTATTTGTCCTTTCCAGGGTACGGAGCGTTGTTTTCTTTCACTCTAAAAGTACTTTAAAGTGAGAGGGGACAATGCTCTGTTCATACCCTAATCGTTGTCCCCTCTCACTCTAAAGTACTGTTCATTCCCTGGGAAGGACAAAGTTGCCTATTCACATCAAGACGCCCTACTTATGACTAAAGTTCAAATTTAATAAAATTTAAAAATATGATTTACTTACAAATACCTAGTAAATGAAAAATTATTAACAATACAAACCACCCGTGAAATGCCTAATATATTCAGAAATGAAATAATGATCGACCACATTAAAAATAAATATTATTGATAATAATCATAGAAGCCAATTAACTAAATTCATTTGTAATACAGGGTGTTTCAGAACTATAGGATCAAATTACTAGGGGGTATTCAGTGCGACGGTAGAAGACATGTCCGGAAATGTCTCCTTGGGGCACTGGGACTCTTGAATGCTTTGCAGTTTGTTGCTCCATATGCCAAATGCATATCCACCAATTCTTGATTGGTGAAGTCCATACGAACGGATGAATTGTTACAAACTTGCTGTACGTTATCGTTGACAATTGAGTAATTGTAACACATTTTATTACTTCCTTTTACAATAAAAGAAGTATTGGATTCACCCAAAAAATTCGAAATTGAGTTTTTACCAGATCTTCACGGTTTAGAGTCCCCTGAACCCAAAAAACATAGTTTTGTTCATTGGTCTGTCTGTGTATCTGCGTATGTGTGTGTCTGTCTGTCTTTGAAAAGAATATCTCAAAAACGGAAAGAGGTATGGCGATGAAACTTCATATTGTTACACTTTTACGTTCGGGCTATTTAAAAATTATACAACGCTTCTTGTATTAAACATTTATTTACAACTATTAATTATTATTATTTACAAACACACGAATTAACAAGGCAGAACACAAATTACTTAAACTAACGAACTACAGGCACGATTTCTAACAACGATACATTTATTTATTTATATGCGCTGGATTAAACATCAATTATTTATTTGGCTATTTACGATTTAAACACTAACGATTTATATGGTTATTTATCTGTTATTTATTTCACTAGGGTTATACACGCAAGGTTCATTTATATGGGAGCTCTACGCACTTCGCTGCCGAATTCGGACTGATTTCTTATTTTCGCCGCGCGTATTTATATATCGGGTAATTTCCTTCGAGATCAATCTAGACTTCGCTCGACCTTTCTGGGAACCGCATAACGCATCCATCGCAGCTGGCTCCAAGGGAGCTGACGTCACGCATCTGCACCTGGGGTCCAAGGTTGCTTCTCGAGTATTGGGACGTGGCGTTTCTGGAACAATTGGGCCGAGTCATATGTCCAAGGCAACGACCCGGCCGTGGTTCGTTACAATATATAAGTTTTGTGTACTATGTAGATGCGACAGCAATCTTTTGAAGAAAATCGCATAACCGGAAGTAGGTGTTTACCCTTGTAATTTTTCAGTTTTTTCCGATTTTTTCAAAAACGGCTTTAACGATTTTTTTCAAACTTCACATTTTTATTACATTTTTAATGTGTATTGATGTGAGATCGGTGATTTTCCAGTTGAATACCTCTAAAATGGGTTTCTTTTGTTTTCTGTTTTTTTATTAACTCCTATTTTAAATAGAACACCCGGTATATTATTACATTTTTGAATTTAGCTTAAAAGTTTAGAGAAAATTTGTCCCTTGAACTAACGCTCTATTTTGTACAGTTTTTGTAGAATTTGTAATTTTTTTAAATTTTTGACAAATGCTTCAAAATTAAAAATAAAATTTTTGGATAATTATAAGATCACTGTAAAAGGCAGTTGTATGAGTGTACCACACCAATTTTTTTTAAACTGTCTTAACGTGTCATAGAGTCCCAGTGCCCCAGGGAGACATTTCCGGATATGAGTTCCTATACTCAAATGTCTTCTACCGTCGCACTGCATACCCCCTAGTAGTTTGATCCCATAGTTCTGAAACACCCTGTATTTATTTGAATTTAATAATACGTTACGAATGTAAGAAAATTGCGCAGACTATGAAGAAAAACAAAATCAGAAAGAAATTCAACAAAACTGTATTATTTAAAAATGAATACATTTTTGGGGATTCGTTTTCTTTAATATTTAACATCTTTTTTGTGTACAAGTTATTAAAAAATAAATAAAATACAGTAATACTACGTTGGTGTTAAGTTATATTAATTAAGAAAATATATTAAAACAAACTATTCAATAAAATCTGTTGAACTCGAATTTTAGCAACCTAAATTATAGAATAAACAATATCTCAGTAATGGTTCTGTTTAGGAAATATGTCTATATGGACTTTTTGACTTTAAATAAGTTTCCAAATTTATCCTTGAACTATTGCCAGTATGTTTTGGGCCACCCTGTATATAAGGTTATTCAATTTTGAGGCACCCATTGGGATTTTGAAGACGGTAAGAGATAGAAGGTCTATTAATTTGGGCTAAAGTTTCAGATTTTAATGCTGATTATTCTCTTCATGTCCATAATAATGCGTAATCATTATGATTTCAGTCAGTTTAACCCGGGAGTGGTCGCGCTATGATCGATTCAACCAAACATTTAAAAAAATTTCCGTAGTTTTGTAATGCAGCTACTTTGCGCCTTGTGCTTTTAAAAATTCCCCTAAAATACATTTTTGCCATTTTTAGTGATATTACCGCACATTTTAAAAAAAATTTTAAACCGTTTTTTTGTTAATGAGGTTGATTCTAGAGTACCTGTATGTTGATTCGACGGCAGCGCGACCTTTAACGTAACTCAATTAATTTTTCATTTATCTGGTATTATAAATTAATGCTACTCTGTAAAATCGTTTATTATGCTTTTCTAATAAAGTTCAAGAGAAATGCTATAGTTATTAACAACATAAGGCCGTTAGTAAGCATCTAACAAACGAGGATACATTTGTGGCCGAGGCTAATGAATTTATCCGAGTCATGGCTATGGCTGTTATGGGGAACTTTTCAGTCAGATTGACAGTCCTGTTATTGACAAATAACAAATAGGTGTTATGAAATAGCTATTTATATATCTAGGGAGCAAAGGTATTCATTTCCTCCCGCGTGTGAATTTAATGCCCGACGCGTTAGCGGAGGGCATTAATAAACACACAAGGGAGGAAATTAACCTTTGCTCCAGTGATATATATATGTTTTTTTCTTTGAACGCATGTTCTATTGCGCAAAATTTAAAAAATTTTGCTTTAGGAAATCATTATAGTGACTCTAGATTTCTGTAGTAACATTTTGCCTAATTTCCAAATCAGCATAACGTTGTAAATATTTGGCGTGATATCCATTGTGACATAAACACAAATGCGGGAGCAAAAAATTATTCGCCTCCGCTGGGAGTCAATAAAAATTGGCTCCCGCTGGTTGGAAATTGACAGTTTTGTTTCCTAAAACTAGGGCGCAAAAGCCGACTTTCTATACAGTGAGTAGAAAAAAGGTTTATCCTCAACGGGGCGCAAAGTACCCTATTCCCGCCCGCGTGTGCGGGCTTAAAGTAAACCATTCTCGCCCGAGGGCGGAAAAGTAAATTTTTCTGACCATGTTTACGTAGTTGCTACGGAAATGCACTTTGCTTTTATTAGATCCTGCTATTATGATTTTTAATGTTTATAGTTGCAAAATCTTCACGTATAAAAACAAATCGCAATTGATGATTTACAGCCCTCCCTTCGGTCGGGCTCCAAACTATTATCGCGGGCTGAAATCGCTTACCTTGCGCCCTTGATATATAAACTACTATTTTATTAATTTACAAACATTCAGTTAAAAAAAAACTAACTGCGGTTGAACCGATTAGGGCGCGACCACTAACGGAAGTTTAGGACGCGCGACTACACTCGGGTTAATAATGACAAAAATTCAAATGTCAAAGTTTAATCACTTGTACATAATTTTAACATGATTATTAAAGGTGCTTTACTAACTGAATTATTTCTATTTATTCAGGAAATAATCACGCCGAACATCCCGCTTGCATGTAAACTAGCCTGAATAAATTTTTACGATTTTCTGTCAGAATGTTTTGCTCTGAAGAAATATAGGTATCTCGTAAAGTTTCTTCCCCAAAATTCCTCGTGCTACGTACTCGGGATTCTTGTTGTGCGGCAAATTTACTTGACAAATTTCTTAGCAAAACATTCATGAGCCATAAAGATGAACGCTTCCTGTTCAGGTGTAAAAACCATTGTAATTGGGTTCCGATAGCTTGGAATGTCTTTCAAACTGTTACAATAAACTTTTACTATTTTCTAACCTATAAAATATAGATGACAGCAGTGACATGCAAAACTTAACAGCAGTAAAATTCCCAAATTTAATATAAAAATTAGAGTATACAGGGTCCGGCAACGAAGCGGGGGTGGAAGATATTTTTAAAACTATGAGAGTTACATGAATATTGTGTGGATAAAAGTTGTAGGTACGAAAGTGTTGCACATTACTAAAATAGTTTTGGTTATACAGGATGGCTCAAAAAAGTGTGGCGAATCAAACTTACTTTTTTTTAAATATAATGCCCTATATTTGGGTAGCTTAAAAGTTTTGCATTGAAATACTCGTCATTTTTATATGGGTCTGTCAACTGTTTTGGAGATATTAACGATTTTATGCTAAACTTCAGGCGGCTGCTGTAAGTAAGAGAAAACAATTGAATGACGAAAAACGCTAACAAAGAAATTATGATTTTTGTGAACTATCTTGCAAGTGTAAAATGGTGGATCTGGGTATTAACGCTATACAGGGTGCTCAATATTTGCAAATTTAATAATTTCGATTTTTTTTCAAATCGAACGCTTTGTATATTTTTATATTGTTGAAGAGCCCTTTTAATGAGATTTCTTTTAATATTGTTACGATTTATCTTCTGGGCTATTAAAAATTATACGCCGCTTCTTGTTTTAAGCATTTATTTACAGCAATTTAACTTAGTGATTTAACAAAGACACAAGAACTATTAATACGGAACATTTATTATTTATACACTAACAGGAACTATTTCTAACAACAAATACACTTTATTTATTTACACACGACTGAAACACGAATGATTTATATGGCAAGCTTCGCGCACTTCAAGCTAGATTCGGACTGCCTGTTTTTCCCGCTGTGGTTGCTTATATATTGCCGGATAATTCCTTCTAGAAACTTCGCGGTCTCACTCGATTCTTATAGCAAATGCTGACGTATCGCGCGCATTAGTCACCGAGGTCGTTCTCGAATGATCTGGAAGCTGACTCATCTGTCTGCACGCGACCCGCTTCAAAAGTCGTTACAATATGTTATTTGATACTTCAAAGTTCAACTGTTTTTCAGATATGCGTGCTTGAACATAAAAAACAATTTAAACCCCTTAAGATGCTTTATTTCAAGGGATAAAAAACAAACGTCGTTAAAATAATGATTTAAACGCATGATCTCTCCAAAAATAAAAACACAAAACCAAGTTTAGAAAATATAAATTCAGTCAGTGTTGATACCAGGAATAATAATCACGAAAAAAAACGATAAATCCAGGAGTAAATTAATTCCAAGGTCAAATTAAATCAGATAAAAAAAAAACAAAAGCCAATACACCAGAACCTATACGTAATTACATTAAATGTTCAAATAGTTCTCCTTTCCTGCTTTGAGTATTAAAGCTGTACAGAGAACTCATAATCAGCAGATATAATTATTTTGATTTATTTAAATGGAACACCCTGTATATCCCTGTATTTTAAAAAGTGCATTTAATGAGCTTTCTTCTGCCACTTCATTTCCTATCCCAAAATTCAATCGCTTTTCAGGTTTAATTTTCTCCTTCTTTTTTCGTACTACTTATTTGTTATTTCTAGTTTTGAGTTGTCGTTGGATTTTTGTGTTCTAAACTTTGTTTTATGTTTGGTTTGGATAACTCAAGTGTTTAAATCATTATTTTTTTGTATTCGCTCCCCAAACTGGTTACTTTGGAAACTGTCTAGGATCCTCAAAATGGCCATTTAGAGGCCTTGTACTTAAAGTCGTCGTGGCAACATTTTAGCGCACTCAAACATTAGTTGCCATGACGACTTTAAGTACAAGGCCTCTAAATGGCCATTTTGAGGATCCTAGACAGTTTCCAAAGTAACCAGTTTGGGGAGCGAAAAATACATTTTCGGGGGGCCTCCTAATATAATGCCGCGTTAATGGTAATTTAAACTTCATATTATAATGTTTGGAGAGCTAATACAAAAAAACGTTGTATGCAACACGTCCTCAAATGGCTTTAGAGGACTCATCTTCATATTACGGACTCGGCTGCGCTTCGCTCCGCCTCGTCCGGAAACATTACGACTTGTCCCCTAAAGCCTTGCTTTGAGGACAAAGTTACATAAAGTACTATTAACGGCGTTTGTTTTTATCCCTTGAAATAAAGCATCTTAAGGGGCTTAAATTGTTTTTATGTTCATACACGCATATCTGAAAAACAGTTGAATTTATAGGTATGAAGTAACATTACAAAAGAAAGCTCATTAAAAGGGTTTTCCAAAAATACAAAAATATACAGGGCGTTCCATTTTAAAAAATTAGAAATCATTAAATTTGCAAATGTTGAGCACCCTGTATACTGTAAGCATTAATACCCAGATCCACCATTTTACACTTGACAGGTAGTTCACAAAAATCATAATTTTTTTGGTAGCGTTTTTCATCATTCAATTGTTTTTTGTTGCTTACAGGTTGGTTCTTCAATTGGTTCAAAATGCTGATTGAAATTGTTCTGTATCGTAACCTGTAAACATTTATCTTTGGGTTAATTATTGTTTCTGAGTGGGATTATAAAGTATTGTATTGTTAGGTACTACAATAATTATGATGAATCCATCAATTATGATTGACAATAATGAATATTACAAATATTAAAGTGCCCACCCAACAGAATAGTGTTGAATTTCATTTCATAAAGATAAACGTTAAATACAATTTTATCTGAAAAAATGTTAATAAGTCAATAAAGTTATGCAATAGAAAACTTTAATATTCTGTTGGATTTTAGAGCAACACAAAAAAATTATATGATAAAGATTTGTATCAAAAATTTCTTAAATATGTTTACTAAATTTAGAAATTGGTAGAACAATACAGTAATAAAAATAACAGACACCTTTGCTTGATTAGAGTAATTGGAGCAATTCCCTAATGTTTGTTAAACTAAAATTTTATGTAATCAAATCTGCACACGCTCTAATCTCTGCTACAATAAAAATGATAAGAATTCATTGTACCTGGAAAAGTGTGGGAGAATGACGTTGAAAATGAAATCATTTTAGGCGATAGTAATTTAAATTGAGAGTAAAATGCATAACGTCATCTCGAGTGCCTGCCTCTATGTGGGGATATGTATTTTACCCTTCACATCAGCAGGGGTGAGTGTGTATAAATAATCCGAACTTAATACCACATTTGACTTTTCTAGTATAACATTAATGGGAGAGTTATGGGGGATAACGACATCTTTGAGCAGGAATTTGATGGAAACTTGAAATATCAACAATGTAGCGGCCTAAAACCGATTATAAAATTAAATTTGATGGAAGCAAAACCAAAGAAATTTTATATACCACAAAATGCATCACTTTCTATTGACTTTTCAATATTAGAAGATCTAATACCACCAATTAAGGTGAATTTCAATTAATACAAAATAAGTTAAATATTAAATCTGGTTTTTATAGATTGAGATAAAGATTTCAAAAGTACTTCCTTTGCTTGGGTATGTTAAACTACCGTGTATAGCAAACTATGGCTCATGTACTTTTAAGAATGGGTGTGACATTCTCGAAACCTCTCCTCCCGACTCATTTGCTTATCATGCTGTTTGCCCAAATTGGCTGAAAGCAACTGGAATTGAATGTAAATGTCCATTTAAAAAGGTAAATTTATGCTATTTATTTATAAAATATTATGATGTACGCTATATATTTTTTTTTAAATATTACCTACATTATTAAAGCTTATCAGTTATCTCTGAAATGGTTCTTTGTGGTACTTACTTTTGTATTGAAGCATATTCTAGATGCTCACATAATTACAAACATTTCTCTATTTTTTACTTTTTAAAATGGCAGTTGAGTATTAATGATCTATTCTATACATTTAGGGCCGATTTCATAATCAATTTTAAAGCTTCATTTAACTAAAGTAATGTTAGAATGTGCATGATGAAATATGTAACACATTCACTCAGCACATTCTAATGTTACTTTAGTTAAATGAAGCTTTAAAATTGATTATGAAATCGGCCCTAAGAAAGCTTTTTTAAAAGAAACTTTTTAAACAATGCACATATTTAGGGCCACTACTCAGTTGAAAACACTCTTGTGCCAATAGAAAACAGTATCGTGCCAAAATGGATAGCCACTGGAGATTACAAGACAGTTCTAACAATAACCGACAAAAAACGGACAGCAGGTTGCTTCAAGTTCCAATTTAGATTAACTTAATTTTGAAACGTAACATGTGTAAGTGTAAAATGAATAAAGACATTTTGTTAGTTTGACTTATTTTATTTATTTATTTACGCTGCCACCAACCAATTCACTAAAATTAGGCGACAGCATACAAAACAAAATGTAATATAAGTGATGCTACTAACAAAAAAAAACAGTAAAGTGCTTTACTAAGAACTTTCCTTGCAAGTGGAAGTTTTGAAACAGAACATTTTGAAAATATCAAAGGAAAATAAATTTATTTTTTGAGGATTCCATCCTGTATATGTTAGCCCAAAATATGCAGTTTTTGTTAAGAGTAAAAACCTGAGCTATGTGCAAAATATTCCTTTTATTTAACTAATAGTTCGCGAGCTAAAGCAAAAAAATTAGTTAAAGGATTTACTCGGAACATCCCTCGCAAGTGGAAAGTTTTGAAACAAATTTGAAAATATCAAAGGAAAAAAATGTAATTTTTTAAGACGTCTACTCTGTATATATTGCATCCAAAATATGCCTATTTTCACCATAGTTAAAAACCTGAGCTATATGCAAAATATTACCTTATTTAACGAATAGTTCTTGAGTTAAAGCAAAAATAGACAGAATTTAATTTTTTTAAGGTGATCAGATTGTATACAATATTTGACCAAAAATACATTCGGTTTAGAGCCAGGTAAACATACAGGGTATCCTGTAATAGCCACTAAAGCTTCAGGTAGAGATATACCTTGTACAATTCTGAGTCGAAAATCTTAATACGAAAATGTTGAACTGGTCTTAATGAGCCCTCACGAGCGGTAGACAAAAACAATTGTTTTTTTTTCAGATAAAGTACCCCTTCTGTTTTAAATACGACAAAATGTCATCAGGAGAGTTGTTCAAAATGTAAAATTATGGTCCCATACAAAATTTCATAGATATCGACGTACTTTTGTGAAACCGTGTGCATTACATGAAGTACTTTTGTGATAACATGGTCTGGAGACAGGGGATCTCCCTGCCTTACTCCTCTTTCGATCTTAAATTGAGGACCATTTCTTTCTGTTCGTATACTAGCTGATGTGTTTTGCAAGATGTTTTAAATGAGTATTAGGTATATAGTTTTTGTGTACTACTTTGTAGAAGTTTAAGGCTTCTATAATATAATTTTGTTCTATGGAGTCGAAAGCTTTCTCGAACTCTATTGGTCCGATATGAAGTGGCATGTTATACTCTGTTCTTGTCTTTGGTTATGCTCCCTATGCTTTTCTATTAGTTGCCTTATGGCTTGCAGGTGATCCATGGTGGAGTATCCTTTCTTCAAACTTGCCTGTTCTGGAATGTGATTTTTTCCGATTTGGTTGCATATGCGTTTCTGGATGATCGTGGCAAAAGCTTTATATATATTTGGTATCAAGCTTATTGGACGGTAGTTTGAGATCATTTCCTTTTTTCGCTTTTTTGTGCAGTAATATTATTATCGGTTTAGTCCACTGCTCAGGGATTACCTCTTGTTTTAATCTTTTGTTAAATAGAACGTGACCTATTGTAACGACCTTGCAATCAAGCAGCTGCAAACGCGTGAGGCACAGGCGCCAGGAGACGACCATGGGGCCAGCTGCGGACGAATGAGTCATTGTTCCGGAGCTTCGGAAAGCGGCCTTGGACCCAGCTGCGGAGGGATGAGTCATTTTCCAGGTGATGCGAGAGCGGCCCCGATGCGGTGCGTCATGCATGTGTCTTGAACTTCGAGGAAATATCGCGGCGTTTCTGGAACCTCTCCCCAGCGAATATAAATACACGGCCGTCTGAATTCAGCGCAGTTCTCATCAAACTCGAAGCGCGTAATGTAGATGAACCCGTGTGTATATAACTCTAATGAAATAAATAACAAATATATATACCCATATAAATCATTACTGTTAAGTGCAATATAAATAAATAAATGTATCGTTGTTAGAAATAGTTTGTTAGGTTAAGTAATTTGTGTTCTGCCTTGACAATTCTCGTGTTTGTAAATAGTTAAAATAAATCGTAATTAATCGTTGTAAATAAATGTTTAATGCAAGAAGCGTCGTGTAATTTTTAAAAACGTAACACTATTATATCCTCTAGGCCTGCTTTGAGAATTTTGTTTGTGATGTTGTCGTCCCCTGGCGTTTTTCCATTTTTGAGTTTGTTTATTACTTTACTGATTTCTGTTTTTTGTATCTTAGTGGCCTTAGCTGATATTTCATTAGATTCAGATTTTGCCTGTGTTATGTTGTTGAAGGTCCTTGAGGCGTATGCATTTTTTGTTGATACTTTTATTATATCATGGCGGTTCTTGACTACTTTGTTTTTTACTGGAACATGTAACTTGTTTATCCAGTGTTTGCCTGTTGTTAGTTGTTTCTATACTTTTTTAGTTGAACCGAACTGGTTTAGAATTTCTTCTACTTTTATCTTTTCTGCTTCTCTCTTTTCACGTCTAATTGCTCTTTTAGTTGTTTTATTTATTTCTATATATTCAATTCTTGCTGTTGCGTTGGTTAGTATTTTTCCTTAATTGTATTATTTTTGCTTTTTCTGTAAAGGTTGTTGAACAGAATTGCCTGAAGGCTGAATCGGGGTTCCGTTACTTGTACTGGTTCTTGTCTCTAGCGTTCTGAGCACAAGGGTGAGACTGCACCCTTGTTTTAAGACAATCTAGTTAGGGCACTCAGAGAGACAAGGATATTTGGCAGCCACCCTGAAGCGCAACCTCACGCTTCATTAGTTTAGGCTTAGAAGGGTAGCACCGATGTGAATGAATCAAACATTAAATGTCGATTATTTTATTACTAAAATAAAGTCCTATTTATACAAACATAATTGCTTAGTTACTACGATTTCAAAGTGCAAAGTATATTTACTGTGACAATATAACATTTCATAACATATGTCAGCGTTAAGCCAGTTTATTTCCGCTTATATCTGCAAGTATGTTACACTGAACTCTGATTCTAGGTCGTGCATTTACGCAAAGTTGCTAACTTGCAGTTGCGGCATTTAAACTTCGTGCATATGAAATCATAATTGTATTTTAAACCTATGAACTGGATTTCGTAAATTTTTGAAATGAAATTTAGGGCTGTTTAATTCGAGATTAAACAGTTGTCAAGGTTCCTTTCTCGTTTTTGTTTGCCTTGTCTACAGTTGGTCTTCTGTTTGCTTCGTGCAGTTGTTGTCATTGTACACATTTTGTATAGTTTTACTGCTTGGATCGTTGTAGGTTTTTTGTATATGTTGGAGTTTAGTTTTCTATGCTTGCCCATTCCAGTGTTTCCTTGTTTCTTTTAATTTCATGTTTTCAAAAACTTTGCAACTTTTGTATGGGTTCTTTGTTGTCACAGTCGTTCTTACTAGCCGGTGGTCGCTTTTGAAATCAAAATTGTTAATCACTCCGTTGTTTTGTATTCTGTGTTTTTTATCTGTTAATGTGAAGTCAATTTCATTTTTATGTTGTGCGTTTGGTGACAGCCATGCCCATCTTCTACCTCTTCTTTTTTTGAATAAGGTGTTACATATAACGGGTGTTCAAAAAGTCGTTACATCCTGGGCGGCTATGGATTATAAATTGCATATCTGTGTCCATCTTTATACCACCTAACCTTAAATAAAACGTCATTCAAAGAGACACCTTTCAAAAAGATTTTCGCTGTTTAAAATGTGATAATGTCAGCGTACATACATCAAACAAGTAGAGACACTTACTGTCGGTTCCTTTGATGTCAAAATACCGATTTGGATGACCTTGAACGACTCCTAGGGGGACTTTCCGATGGTACTAATAGATGGCGCCATTACTTTATCACATATGATTGGTACCAGAGCTTGTAATTGGCTCCGATTGGTAGAATTTTGTGCTGCCATCTGATAGTCAAGCTTAGAAATACCCCCCGAGTTACTGTCCCAGGCACTCTAAACAGGTTTCAACATTTCGAATAAGTGTCTCTACTTGTTTGATGTATGTACG
Source organism: Agriotes lineatus (assembly GCA_940337035.1). Lineage (NCBI taxonomy): Eukaryota > Metazoa > Arthropoda > Insecta > Coleoptera > Elateridae > Agriotes > Agriotes lineatus. Next base: position 112,291 of record CALNHX010004157.1, on the reverse strand, counting down.
CTGATAATGTAGTGATAAATCAATAAAATACTAATACATGATTATAACTAAGGATATTAAACATAGGACACAGCTTTTATTAAAGTTATTACAGCAGATGCTGAAAATATTATTCTGTAACATTTAAACATAAATTGATCTGGTGTTTCATGTTTTCGAAAACACGTATCAGCATATTTTCATCAATTAGTTGACCTTATCTAGTAATGTTGTCTCGTAAGTCGTCTATGGTGTGCACGGGAGTTTTGAAAATTGAATTTTTTAGGTATGGAAACACAAAAGTCTAAAGGTGTCAAATCACACGATCTTGGAGGAAATCGGTCTTTACTAATTAGTCTATCATCGTAAAATTCCATGTGCAAAATGAGGTCTAGCAGCATCTTGTTGGAAATAGCCATTTTGAATTTCTTCGTCATGGAGTTGGTTTATAAACGGTTCAATATTATTGTGATAGTTTTCTCCGTTTAAATTTCTGTCAAAAAAGATTGGATCAATGATTCTCCTTCTGGATAGAGCTATTCATGCTCCGTTTCTTAAAGGATGTAAACCGGTTTCACGAAAATAATGTAGATTTTCAGTGCTCCACATGCGCATATTTTCAGAATTGATACAGCCAGTTAGATGGAGCCATGCTGCGTCACTAAAAAATGTTTTATTCAAAACTTCATTATTAAGATTTTCCTGAAATCACTGCCAATATGTAACTCTCTTTAGATAATCTGGGGGCAACAATTCCTGATACATTTGAAGTTTATAAGGGTGCATTTGAAGGTCTTGTGAAAGAAGACTGTGAGCCGGTTCTATGCTTAAATCTACTTGTTGAGATAGCCGTCGTACTGAAATTGTCGGATCTTCCTGGACCATATTTCTTGCACATTCGACAACATTTTCAGTTCTACGATGAGGTCTTCCTGTTCTTAGTCTGTGATTTACAGAACCTGTTTTTTCAAAACACGCTATTTTCAAAACTTCAGCCGAAAAGTTGCTATTATTTACCATATTTGGAAATCTTTGTCACAATTCTTGTTTACGATCACACACGCACACACACACAATGCCCACACCAATCACGCACACGCGCATTCACATGCACACACACACACGAAACCGCAACCACACGCGTTCGCACACCCACAAAAGCACCCCACCCCCACACGTACACACCCGCACTCACACGCCCACGTACTATTGCGGAAAAAATATTGCGCACGATACTTAATCTAGTTACTTGGTTTTATTCACAGTGGCTTAGCGTGTAAACTTTATTCACCATAGTCCCGGATTGTCAATGTCAAAATCCAATTAAAAACAACCCTTTATATCATGGTTAATACTTTTAAGTCAAGCTATGGGTCACTAGAAACAATTAATTAAGTTACTAATGTCAAAACTATAAATTATAGATTATGACTTCAGAAAAAATAAATAAAAGTTGCCAGTAACAAAAACGCAAGTTTTAAAAATTACGCTTTTGGGTTGTCCAAAATAAATAAAAGTTGCCAGGTAACAAAAACGCAAGTTTTAAAAATTACGCTTTTGGGTTGTCCAACCTAGTAGTAACAAAAAAAAACAATAGAAATTCAATAGTGCTACCATAAAACGTAATTTTTGACAATCCGGGACTATCCGATTACTTGTAATTGTTCACATTTTGGGGTTATTATCGTATTACTATCTTTTCTGGTTATGTTAAGAAATTGTGCTTCTTCCGTAACCAACTTCATCGGCCACACGTTGCAGTGACCATCCCTTTTCCAGTTTTGAGATAACAAAGCCTTCTTCGGCCTCGCTTAGAACGGCAGTTGTACAACTGACAATTCAATCACTTTTGTCCACTTGATAAATCCATACATACTCAAGGCAAACAAACCGTGCGAAATATTTTTTCCGCAATAGTACACACCAGCTCGCACACCCACACACGCACTCACACGTACACACCCGCACTCACAATCCCACGCCCGCGCACGCATATCCGCATACACACACACACACACAGACCAATGACAAAAATATGTTTTTTGGATTCGGGGGACTCGCGAACATTCGTGAAGATCTGTTGAAAACTCAATTTCGAACTTTTGTCGTGAATCCAATACCGTAGACTGGGGTAACTTTGGAACACTTTTTCTGTTTTTTTATTGCTCCTGTCAACACGTATTAAGCTAGACTGCTGAGACTATGGTATTATATGAAGTTAACCTTCCTTTTAACAAATATGGACCTGATTTAGCTCTATGACCAATGTCATCCTAATAAACGGCCTCTATCGTTGTCCCAATTTTACCCCATTAAGTGGGGTTAGGTTAGGACACTACTTTTCCCCTTAGAAACCTAGGTAAAATCAATCCGTCCCAATGGTACCAATAACTGTTTAATTTCAGACATTCAAACACAGTATTAAAATCATATTACAAGAGGTTTTAGCTTTATTTTGTATCTTATTCTGTAAATTTGTAACGTTTCGCCCAGCAGGAACGCGTTTTTCTGAATTAAAATTAATTTGCGCGTTCTCCCCTAGGAGGCCGTGTTTCTAGCTAAAACCCGAACAAATCCCAGTCCTGCAAGCCAGTTCCTGGAAGCGACGACCTCCCAGGAGGGCCTCTTCGCTGGTATTCCCTGTTAATATTATAACCTGAATTCAGCCAAAATTTTTAGCCCAAGCTCCGTCAACAAATAGTTGTAACAATTTCCTGGAAGACATGTTGGAGGCGACGACTCGTTCACGAGGCCGTTTCGCATGCTTCTCGTAATAATTAGGCCAGCCACTCAGCGTAATTAAACTCGAAACAAACATATTAGAACTCATAATTCTTGCCGAATCTCCCGCACGACCCGGTATTGTAAGTAAATAACCCTGACATAGCCGAATTAACCTATATTTGCAGTTACACGTGCCTTTGACATTGTGACCGAGGTTCAAGTTTAATGGTTGGTATTCCTGGGACTAACTTCGACGGCCAGATTTCCTGACCAGTGGCGTCCCGTCGATTTTCCCAGGCCCAAACTGTAGGGCCACAAACGCACGGACATATGACGGGTTGCAGTAACGCTAGGTGTTCGCAACAGGACGTCTAGTTTAAATAGCGATTTTATTGTAAAATACATTTTACTATATTTGTGAATACATTACAATATAATTCAACTGTCTAAAATTATCCTGGTGTTTGTTTGCTGGTCTCATAGTGTATATCTGACTGAACCAAATTAACTCCGACTGAGAGAGTTACCCGATGGTGATTAATTAATTCAACGCCCTTATTAGCAGAAGGGTGGAATGTTACAAATTATAGTAAGTTTTTGTTCCTGCTCGGGCGCTTGTTTCGTACTGCTTTCAAGGCTTCCTTCAAACTTCATTGTAACAGGAACTAAACATTTTGATTTTTTAAAAGCTACTTTTAAATAAAAACGGAAATATTGGAAATCTTTTTTGTTGTCGTTTTCAACTGTAGAATGAAACTCAAATTGTTCCATTAAAAAAAAACAGGTTTCAATTGTTTTAGTGCGTTTGATGCGATAATTCGGCCATGAGGAATATTTGGAGCCAAGTGGAGTTTGTTTTGCAATTCTTGTTCGATTTTTAATGAGTTTGCATAAGTCATGGCCTACTTTAGCTAAATATTTTTTTTAATTTAAAAAAATAATTTAGTCCCAAGATTTTAGTTGGAGCATACTATCATAAAGTATTTTTACGCTGATTTCAAATATCTAAAAATATACGGGGTGTTCCATTTAAAAAACCAAAGTCGTGTCGCAAAAATAGGAGGCCATGACTTAAATTGAGTTATGACTGGTTGTAGGCTGAATACTGACATTTTTTTTTCAATATCTATGATTAACGACCTAATAGTTTTTATTACAACTTTTTAATGGGCTGCATTTTGAATATGATTATAAAAAATATTTAATAAAAAGCCTTATTTATTTATAGCTATTTAGGTAGCAAGGAATTTAAGGACCTATTAACATTTGAGGTAGGCAACTACAAGCCAAGGCAAAGCTGCGGCTTGATGGCTGCCGAACATGTTAATACGCGATACATTTCGAGTTATCTTATTATATTTTTCCCGCTACTTACCAAAATTTTCCTAGATTTAAAAAGAATCGTTTGGTTTATCACCTGTCACCAGGATTAATTTTCATGAGTCGTGTTACATGTCACATAAACACTTGCAATTATAAACAAAACGTTTAAGTCTGCATCTTGCGTTGTTAATTGTATTATTATCCTAGGAACATAATAATAATATTAAGTTCCGTTGTAAAGGGAAAGCAGCAAACAAATATAATCACCGACACGTTTTGTTACTAAGGCTGTATCACTGATTTACATGATTGACAGCAGAATAAGAGATTTTTTTAGTTTTAGTTTTTTCTTACAACTAATATTTTTAGTGTAAAAAAATGAAATACATTGTGATGCAAACATTTTGCCTCATTTTGATGTATAATTGTGCCATGCATCATGAAGAGAAACTTTTGGGGGTTATAAAGAACGTTGAAGCGTAACATTTTTGCATATAGTTTTTCTTTTAAAACCCTGCTTGTCGAGTTATACCCTCCTAATGAGGATGGTTATATTAGAATTTTTATTGGACAAGAATTTTATTAGACAAAAATATACTTTTCAAATCACCTTACTCACGCTGTTGCTGTTGTAAAATAGCTGTGAGAAATATTCTCACACCGCGTATGCAAGTAGGTGGCGCTTGCGCACATTTTTTAGACTGTGAACTGTCACTTTGTTTATTAATTAATTGTCAAATTACATTTGCGTTGTAACGCTAGCTTCTGCAGCAAATTTTAACTATACATAAAATGTACAGCACTGCCCTCCTAAAGGACCACCACAAACTGCATCAACCCTCACGCATTTCCGGAGCCACAGGTATCATAGATCTCTTTAATTTCTGCGTATATTTGCAGAGCACTAAGTGTAAACAAACATCCAACATACAAGGCCTAAATACATCAATCCCGGTCAAATGCTGCCATCACAGACACTTAGATGCTGAGTGTGTTGTAATTCACCAGGAAAGAGAAGAATTTGTTGTTTTTATTGATATACAGTTCATTTACTTACAACTACCGATTTTTTTGTATATATAGTTACAAATAATATATATATATATATACAACAGCGTTACAGGCCTCAAAGGCTCTTGGCTTTTTCAACTATTTCTTTCCATGCTTTTCTATCTAGTGTAACATTTTCCCATTCTTTTATTTGCAGTTTCTTCAAATCTTGTTCTACTTCTTTCCTCCAGCTTAGCCTTGGTCTACCACGCTTATTCTTCCTTCCGGTTCTGATTTGTATACTTCCTTAACTGTTCTTTTGCTTTCTAATCTGTGTAAGTGACCAATCCATCTTATTCTGTTTTGTTTTATTATTTTAACTATTGTAGCGTCTTTGTAGAGGTCCTCTAATTCTTTATTTGTCCTTCTTCTCCAAATACCCCCCTCGTTTATTCCTCCATATATGTATCTTAATATTTTCCTGTCCCAGGCTTCTACTTTGCTCTCTTCTTGTCTTGTCATCACCCAGCACTCACTCGCGTATGTACTATCGGTCTTATAATTGTTTTATAGAGTTTAATTTGTATTGGTCTTGAAAGAACTTTTGAGCTCAATAGCTTTTTGTATACTCCCACGCACTTAGATTCCATTATTAGTCTCCGTTTTATTTCTTCGCTTAATCTCCCATTGGACGATATTTTTGTACCTAGGTATGTTGCAATATCTTCTTGTTTAAGATTGTATACTTTCTTTTCGATGTTAATTTGCAGCGACTCCTTTTCTTTCGTTTCTCCCATCACCATGCATTGCGATTTTTGTTCATTTATTACGAGGCCTACTTCTTTTGCATTTTTTATTATTGCTTTTGCTATTCTCTGTAGTTCATATTTTGTTCTCGTTAATATTAGTACGTCATCAGCAAACGCTAAACATTGATGTGGTCCTTTGAGTATGTTACTATTTCTTTCAATATCACTTCTCCTGATTACTTCTTCTAGTATTAGATTAAATAACGTACTAGACATTGGGTCTCCTTGTTTTAGCCCTCTGTATGTAGGGAATTGTTTTGTTTCTATGTTTCTCGTTTTTACTTTACTCATCGTTTCTTTTAGTGTTAGCTTTACTAGACTTTGCAGTTTCTTGGGGCAGTTTATTTGTTTTAATACTTCTATTATCTTGCTTCTTCTAACTGTATCATAGGCTTGTCGAAAGTCAATGAAGATCGCATAAATTTTGATATTTTTATTCCAACATTTTTCTTGTATTTGTTTAATAGTGAAGATCTGGTCTATTGTAGATCTATTTGACCTAAATCCACATTGATATTCCCCTAGCTGTTGGTCTGTTGTTATTTTTAATTTCTGGTTTATTATTTTTGCCAATACTTTGTATACTACATTTTGTAAACTTATTGGCCAGTAGTTCTTGCATTTCCCTGGTTTTCCTTTTTTATAGATTGGTATTATTACTGATTCTTTCCAATCATCCGGTATTTCTTCTTCCTGACATATTTTCACTATTAACTTGTAGATTTTTTCCGTTAGTGCTGCTCCTCCATATTTCAAATACTCATTGTATATTCCATCACTTCCTGCTGCTTTGTTGTTTTTTAGTTCCGCTATTATTTTTTCCACTTCTTCTAGCTTTGGGACTTCTTCATTTTGATTCTCTTCCATTTCTTTTTCCCATTTCACTTCATCTTTGAACATTTGTTCGTAATATTCATCCCATAGTTCCTTGATTTCGTTCTTATTCGCTATTTTGTGTCCTTCTTTTTCCATGGTTATTTGTTGGTGTTTTTTCTTTTTCATTTCTTTCGTTTTCGCATATAACCATTTTAATTTATTTTGTTTGAAATTCTCTTCTATCTCTTCAATTTGTAAATTTTCATATTGTCGTTTTTTATTTCTAATTATACTCTTTGTTGATCTTCTACTTTCTTTATGTTTATCTTTATTTTCTTTACTATTGTCTTTTAAGTACTCCAATTTCGTTTTCCTTCTTTCTTCTATTGCTCTTGTACATTCTTCGTTAAACCATCCGTTTTTCTCTTTTTTCACTTTCCTTAGTGTTTTTTCCGCTTTTTCATTCATTAGTTTGCTTACTTCTCTCCATTCTTCATTAATGTTCATTTCATTATCTATCTCTACTAATCCTGTATTTATTACTTCTATATATTTGTTTTTTATGTCTTTTTCTTTTAGGGATTCTATGTTTAGCTTCCTTCTTCCTGGTCTGACATTCTTTACTTGGGTTATTTCTTCCTTTACTGTTATTCTTACCATTATGTGGTCGCTGCTTATATCCGCTCCTCTTTGGCTTCTTACATTTGCTACCTTGTTCGTATGCTTTGCCTCAATCAATACGTGATCAATCTGGTTTATGGTATGTCCGTCCGGACTGATCCAAGTCCCCTTATATATATCTCTGTTTTGTAAGTATGTGGCTTTGACTAGCAGTTCTCTTTCTGCAGCAAACTTTAGAAGTCTTCCTCCATTGTCATTGGTCTTGGCATGTTTACTATATTTCCCTATTATACCTTTGTAACTTTTTTCTTTTCCTAGTTTAGTGTTAAAGTCTCCCATTAACATTTTAACGTCGAATCTTGGGCAACTGCCGTACACTCTCTCCATTTCTTCGTAAAATTGTTCTTTTTGTTCGTCACTGCTCTCCTCTGTTGGTGCATGTACGTTTATTATGCTGCTTTTTCTTTGTTTCCCTTTCAATCTTATGTAACTCAGCCTTTCATTTATTCCTTTTACGCTTATAACTGTATCCTGTATTTGTTTATGGATTAAGAATCCTGTTCCTAATTTATTTTCGTTTCCTCCGTAGTTAAGGAATATATAGTCTTCGTGTTCGTTTTCTGATTCTGCTTTTATATTTGTTTCCTGTAATGTCATTATTTGTATTTTGTATCTTTCAGCTTCTCTAATAAGATTCTTTAGTGCTCCTGGTGCGTTAATACCTTGTAGATTCCATGTTGGGAAATATATTTTATTTTTGTTATTCTTACTTCTTTGTTTCTTCCTAATTTTTAGTTTTGTGGTTCTTATTCTCCATTTGTATTTCTCTTTCTCGCTATTCCTTTTGAATTGTAAGCTTAGAAGTTTTTCTTTCGTATATGATATCGGTGTTTTCTTAAACTTGTTCACTTTTTCTGTTAATTTACTTAATTCTTTATATAACTCTTCTTTTTCTTTATCTATTTCTTTTTCTCTTTTTATTGTTTCTTCTCTAACTTTTTTTAATTCGGTGATATTTTCTTGCAACATTCTTTGGCTTTCTTGTAGTTCTCTTCTTATTTCTATTTGGTTTGTTAACATTTCAGTTTTTATTGTTTGCATTAGTTTTATCGTCTCTTCTTTTTCCATTTTCCGGTTATTTATCTTAATTTTATTTATTTCGTCTTTTCTCCGTACGTATATTCCTTTATATTGACGAGCGTGCGTATTCTCCTTTAGCTGCTTCTTAGTTCTTGACCTCGACGGGCGTGACTATGTCGTCTTTTATCACTTATTTTAATGGGTTACTTCTGTGTTTGTACTTTTTAATTCGTCTATAATTCTTTAATTCCTACTTACAGTTTTGTGATTTTCTTTTCCTTCACTTCCACCTTATTCGCTTTACACTATTTGTACTTCTTTACCTTTACTGGTTTTTGCCACCCAATTATTAGCGCAATTTTCTTATCGAGTCGGGAACGCGGGTGTCCGTTATCCTACGTCGCAACCCGCACCCATGTGCGTTCAGTTTATTTTACTTCATTCGCTACTTTTCCTGGTTTGTACCGCGCTTCCCGTGTATGGGCTGCTTAACGTTCGATGTTTATTTCGCACTGATTAATTTACGTCCCGTGAATGCACGAATTACGTTAAACTATGCCGTGACGTACGCGTCAGCTGATTGCTGCTTGTAGGCGAATTTCAACACATCTGCACCGATATCCCGCAGTAGTTCACGTAATTTCTTGCTTTTGTTTGTTTCCTGGGGGACTGAGATTTGTACTATCGGAAACTGTCCACTTCACTGTAACTTATTACACTTTTACACGTTTTCCTCCCTTTTTCTTCTACCTAAAACACTTGTAACTTAATTCCGCAGGTCAGGGCTGCTTGTTTACAGTTGCCTGACGTCACACGTCGAATCATATATCAAATAATATATCGTTAGAAAATATATTGTGTTTTCCTGACCCTATATATTTGAGTTTGACAGAACCTTGTCTTCCATTGAGCTTACCTGAGATATAAAATCCAGAACGCTCTTTGCAGGGCTTTTTGAAATGTTACAGAGTTAATTAGATGCCCTGCTCTCGCTGTTGAATAGAATAATTATTTTGGCTCTTGTAACACAATATAGTATTTTTTGAATTTTTGTTTTGATTTTTAATCATAATAAGCTAATTAGTTACAATAAATACAGTTTGTTGGCTCCTAAAGTATTGTTTTGTGCACAAAATCTGCAATGAATGGATTTTTTCAATACTTTTTCTCAGTAAATAAATGGTCCTTGATAAAAGTTCTCATTAATTTAAGAACTGAATATCACTTTTTAAATTATACTCTGTTCAATTTAGCTTTAGGTTTACATTTGAGGTTATGGTTACCAAATACTTTTAGGTTAGAAAATATGACAAAACACGTTCAAATGCAAGGTTGCCATATTTAAGCAGAACAGAAAATGGAACTTAGTAATTTTTATGTATGTATCCAGTTTCAGGAATTGTGTAGTTAGCAACATTTTTTATTAAGTACATAGAAGGTCTTACAATACTTGATATTTTAAATATTTCTCCACATGTACTGTCAAAGTAAGAAGTCCATCAGGCAACAATATTCTGTTCTGTCAAATGACAGTAAATTTCTTGGAGGTTATAGAACAAAATAAAAATTACGGTTCTGTTTATGTGCAACTTAAAAATAAAAATCCAAAGCCACCCTTCAGGTAAAAAAGGAGTGAATGGATTATAGATTACATCTTATGTCATAGGAGGGAAATAAAATATTTGATTGTAATCTAAAAATAAGCTACACTTTTTAGATATTTACAGTGAGCAATATTCTTTTAGGAAAAATTTATTTGTACAAGCAAGTCATACAAACTTGTGGTTAAATATCGTTCGAACAACTTTAACACGTAACATTTATGAGCTTGACTTTTTGTTCATTATATTATAGGAATCGTGTTCTATTTATAAATGAAAGAAAAATCATTTTAAAACTAATCACATTACCCAACAATCAAACGTAACATTCTCAACAGAACAATACAATTAAATTATGAGAGAAATCAATAAAACTGCTGATAAAAATGAAGATATAATCACCATAATTGAATTGTGTTTTCAAATAATGCTAGAATTTGTTTCCATTTATCACAATCAATTTTCAGCGTGCATGTGTATAGCAAGAAATATTGTTGCGTCAAAATGATCAAAAGGCAAACATTTTTCGAGTCATTGCCATCTGTGCATTCTTTTTTTTCTACACAAAAGAAGGCAAAATCAACCAGAAACCCACTGACCAAGACTGGGGACGTACTTGAAGTTTTACTACCGATGCACTTATTGTTATTGGTTTTTGGGCCAGTGCCATATCGCATTAAAAAAATTGATGGTACGCTTCAAGCAGTTGCTACAAAATATAATGCCCAGTATTACACGATGTACTTTCTCATAAGCATTTGTATGGGGATAGGAGCAGTAATCAATCACAACGGCAGCATTATTGAATACACAAAAACACATCTAAATGCAGTTGCAGCGAGTACTATTTTGATCTCCTTCTATATACAAAAATCGAAGATAATAAAAATGTTGAATAAAATTGTGGAACTCCATATGCGTTTAAAGAAAATGGGATTTTTTATTAAACGGCACTTATATTACTATTTGTTATGGGCATTTCTGGCAGTCCACATTCTATTATTACTAGGCGTGCGACGACTAGACTTCCTACAGTTTTCTGCTCAAGAAATCTATCTTTACGTTACATACACATTTTCATCATTAATCCGTGCATTTTATTTTTATTATATTGTGGCATGCATACTGCTAGCAACTGATATGCTTAGATATTTGAACGCTTTCTTAGCTCAAACGTATGAGAGTGCAGTAACCGAAGTAAGAGTAACTCAAATACGAGTTAGCAGAATCCTGTATAGTGAAATTTGGCATGTAATGCGCTATGTTAATTTAAACTATAATATTCCAATCATCGTCACTTATGCTTCATCTTTTGCAAATGCTACAAGCACGCTTTATGATTGGTGGAAAAACGATAGTTCTTATACAACATCAGAAACGATTCAATGGACCATTCTTCATCTAATAAAAATACTTATACTCTCCTTAGTGTGTGACGCAGCACACCAAGAGGTAAGTATCACATGTGAGAGTTAACCTGATTTTATAATTCATTATCCAGGGCATCAAAATTAAAGAAGTGCTCCGTAAATTGCACGAGCAATCACGTTGCAAAAATAAACAAGAAGAAGCTATGGTAAGTGTAGAAAAACAGTAGGAGAGTAAGTTTACTTAACACACAATGACAGGTTTTTCAGTTTCTAATGCAGATCATGCACGAAAAAATCGAGTACTGGGCATGTGAAATGTTTCCTATAAATAAAAACTTGATCAGTACAGTAAGTTCACATATTTAAAATGTATTTAAAAAACAAATTATATTTTACAATATACTTGCAGGTAACAGTTGCTATTACAACTTATTCAATTTTGTTGGTGCAACTTGGAGAAAAACCCCGGGCGCCACTAATTTTTATTTAGTGCTGAGTAAACGCAGAGGTGTTATTAGAACTTTAAAAGAATAAACTTGAAATGTGTTACTTATTTTTCTTATTCTTCGATTTCTTCTTTTTTGTTGGTCCTCCATTTTCTACAGGTTCATTGTTTGTATTGTCATTCATTCGTTTTTCACCACTAAAACAAAGAGTTATCTTATCAACATGGAATATTTAAAATTTCTACATTTAAGTATGCAAATATCGTAACCAACTATTTCCTTAAAGCCAGTCTTTAACTCCAAATCGCCTGATTTAAAGCTAATCAGAATGAATTTGGAGACCTTTTGAAAACCCCTCTACATAGACACATTATTCAACAACTATAGTACAGGGTGAGTTAAGATAGCAACACCCCTGTTAGTTCATTTAATATTGATATTAGAAAAATAATTTGTTAACAAAAGATGTTCAGAATTATATGCTCTATATTATTGTACATTTATTTTATTTCATGGCCTACTGAGGTTTGAGCAGTGACATTCAACTTTTTTATTTTAAATGACACCCTGTATATTTTTTACATTTTTTCGGAAGAACTATCTTTTCTCTATACGATATTGTGGTGTTTGATGAGAAAATTACACCGTTAAACACGATTAAAGTTGAAAAATGTCCAAATTTAGCAACTTCATCTAGTAACCTTGTTTCGTGGCAGTAACAGTAAAAAATGTGTTGTAACATTTTTTGTTATGGAGTCAAATGATAAAAATAACACCGTTAAGGTGGTAAAATAATAATGTATCAAAAGCAGCAAGTTTTTATTAATAAACAATTTATTCTATGAATACAAAAGAAAGTATCGAAAGACAACCAAAATGAAAACACCTAAAATCTATTCTAATTTGCTAAATGTTCAAAATTACCCCCATTCTGGTCAATACAAGCTTGTAAACACATATGATTGTGTCTAACACACTTTAACATTTCAGCAGTAATAGTGGAAAATGCATTTCTAATTCTTATTTTCATGTCGTCAGGAGTAGTAGGTGCTGTACTGTACACAATATTTTTTACGTGACCCCACAGAAAAAAATCTAGTGGCGTTAAATCAGTAGACCTTGGGGGCCAAGCTACAGGGCCGCTCTGCCAATCAACTTTACACCAAACTCGCAATTTAAAAAATTTCGAACCATTCTGCTGTAGTGGGGTGGCGCACCATCGTGCTGATAATAACTACCCTACTGTATATTTAAAGGCACATCCTCTATTAACTCAGGAAGGATTTCTTCAAGGAAATTAAAATAGGTCTGACCTATTAAAGCCCCATCAAAAAAATTTGGCCCTATCACATGATCGTCAATTATTCCTGCCCAAAGGTTCAACGACCAGATATGCTGGTTATCAACATTTCTCATCCAATGAGGGTTTTTCGGTTGCATAATAGTGTAGATTGTGTCAATTCACTGAACCGGTATTCTTGAATGTGGTGCATCTCTGTTCTGAATTTGTTCATTAACCAAATGCAAAAATTTGTCCGACTCACATAATCGTCGTCTGTGAGTTGTTGCGTCAGACACAAATGGTAAGGATGAAATTTGTGTTTTTTGATAATACGAACAATTGCGGTTTGGCTAATACCTGTTTCTGATGACAAATTTCTCGTACTGATATGTGGATTGAAATTTATTGCACCTAAGACATCTATTTCAACGTCTTCATTAATTACAAATCTATTTTGCTGATGTTTCTGATATTGAACAGTTCCAGTGTCGCAAAATCTTCTTAAAGTTTTTCGAAAAACTTCTCTACTTGGTTGCCTTCTATCAGGAAATTTTTCTAAATACAAACGTTTAGCCCTCTTAATGACACAATTGGATTCACCGATTACTAGAGTCATATCTACCAAGTTGTTTGTTGAAAAATGAACGTGGTTAGCCATTGTAAATGCACTTATTATTTCGGGATGAGTTATGGAAACGTGAAAACAAAAAATGTGACAACTAATTTTTTCACTGTTTTGTTTGATGGCTACTAGATGAAGTTGCTAAATTTGAACATTTTTCAACTTTAATCGTGTTTAACGGTGTAATTTTCCCATCAAACACCACAATATTTTTATAGCACCGTATAGAAAAGATAGTTCTTCCGAAAAAATTTAAAAAATATACAGGGTGCCATTTAAAATAAAAAAGTTGAATGGCACTGCTCAAACCTCAGTAGGCCTTGAAATAAAATAAATGTACAATAATATAGAGCATATAATTCTGAACATCTTTTGTTAACAAATTATTTTTCTAATATCAATATTAAATGAACTAACAGGGGGGTGCTGCTATCTTAACTCACCCTGTATAGAGCAAAATTTGCACTTCGAAAAGGGCCTTTTACAGCTTAACATCTCGTTTACTACCATTGCTTCCGGTACCTGTATTATTTACACACATTTACTCAGCAAATAAAGCTAAATAGAAATTTGAAACTTACAATTTCAAGTTATAGAGCTATACATACAGTCAGACCTCGCCGTTCGCGGCTTTGCGGTTCACTGATTTGATTTAACGCGGGGCACCTTTGTGCTCCCTTTTCTTTGCCGTTCGCGGATGGAATTGCCAACGTTAACCGTTTCAACTTTCACACACTAACGGCTGGTCTTATGAAGGTCACTAATCTGACGTTAACTTTAATTCACTGTTAAAATAAACAAAAGCGCATAAAAATTTGTTTACTAATGAATAATATGTCATAAGCGCCAACGTTTTGATGAGCTTTTGTTTATGTTCAAACTTTTTGTTTGACCATGAATCTAACAAAACGGTGTAAAATGACTGAAATTGTGTAAACTCAAAAGTGCATGCAAAGTAGGTTACAAGCACCAGTAAAGCTTGCCAATTCCGTGTTTACAAACAGACTTTGCAGTTTATCAAACGCACTAGGTCATGTTACAAACAATTTGTATACAATTACGATGTACTAAGTGCCTACGCTCGTGTTTTTTAATAATAGGTTAAAAAACACGACACACATTTATTGTATATAACCTCTATAATGTTAGATTTAATTCAATATACTTTTAGCAATGAGAGTGTATTCATTGATAGTGGTTGACGAAGGCAAAAATTGTCTGTAACAGGGTGGTTTGGCCTGACCATCTCACGCTATCTCTTATAACAACGAAAATAAGCTCCATCTCCTGTCAAGGAACTAACCTGGTTCTACAAACTATAAAAAAGTGCTAAGTTCCAAAGTGGATCTGGCTACTTTTTTTGCAGTTTATTTTAACAGCGATTTAAAGTTAACGTCAGGTTAGTGGCCTTCATAAGACCGGTCGTAAGTTAATAAAGCAGACGTATGCGGTTTATGTCATGAACACCTAAATAACATTATTTATCACGAACTTGTAAACACACTTATCGAGCCTAGTCCTTTGAATCTCTTATTACCAAATTGGACCTGAAATAAATTGTAAAATTATAACTTGAATAAACAAATGGACATTCGAGCTCTAGATTCAAGTGGCAGACTTATGTTACGTATGGAATTTTAGTTCAAACTTTACTGTCTTCTCGAGCGTTTCTGCCAAATTTAAGTTTAATTTTTAAAACACGGAAAACCATGTCGTCAAAGCGTAAAGTTTCTGCTTCAGATTTTCCAGACAAAAAAAGCAGAAAAGTACTGGTTTTTTGAGGTTTCATAGTATAAAGAAATCTAGTTTATGGAACCTAACTCCGTTTTTATCATTTATGTGTTTACTTGTGCATCGCGGTTTTGCGCTTCGCGGCATTCTTCTGTAACCCCGCAAACGGTAAGGTCTGACTGTACATCGAATCGATTGCGATGCAATATAGAATCAACTTCCAACCCATCATCAAAGCAATAAATTTTAATAGTTTTCTTTGCTAAGTTCTAGAGGTCGGCATCTCTGATATTTTCGTCACGATTTTTTTAAACAGCTTCTAAATTTTTAATTAAAATGTACTTATTACAAAGTTATTATTAATAGCAACAAAGTGGTTTTTGTAAACAAGCCTGGGATTGTTCCTATAACAATAAACCATCTCTACAAGTTGCTCCCTGTGTGCTTGTGATAGCAGCACAACAGAATTACATAGGTTTCGAGTTAGTCAGATTTAATTTTTTTATCAAACACCTTATTATGACCTATGCCAATTTCACTGGAATTATATAAGTCATAATTCACACGTGACTTTATAGGTACTATAACTCACTCCCTATCATTTTGCCGTTGAAATTTCACAGCTGTCAATACAAAATTTATGCTATTTTGGTATTTATTGATTGTTGTTGGATAACATTTTGTACAGTTCATGAAAAAATAAAAATTGCATTTCAAAATTAAAAATAGTACAGTAGAACTTCTATTTAACAAAGTCGCTAAATTCAAGGAAAAAATCGTTACGTGGAAATTTTGTATAAAAGAAGTTTATTTAAAATGGCACAATAAATGCACCGGGTTGTTTTAAAAACATTTTTACATAACTACTGCTAAAAATAATGTGTTACAATTCAATTGCGCATCTATTCGATTTCAATGTCTATGGTAGTTAGTTCATATTTCGCGCGCTTGTGCCACGCCTACTTTTGGCTTGCAGCCCAGAAAGTAAAAGTCGCTTTTGTTTCTCGGCATCTTTCCGGCTTGTTTTTGTTACCGGCATGAATCCAGCTTAAGCGTCTTAAAAGTGTTCAGTGAATGTATGGACATGCAGTTTTATTTTTCTGTAATGTTTGCACGTGCCTCTTTGACAGAACTGCATTGCTGAACTATAAATTGGGGACATTTCAATCCCACGCCATTGTCGGCGGAATCTATTTAAATTCTATCGTGAACTATTTTCTCCTTATAGCAGTCAGTGAGCAGCCGTAGGGCAGGGTTTGCAAAGGTGTTGACTCCCATGGCATTTAGATGTGGACGTCACCCACGGCATGATTTTAAACCGTTCATATCTACAGGTTAAAATTCTCCTTAGTATAAACATTTATTGGCCACCAGTGCTCTGTCGCTTTGAGCTCTGTTCAGGCATTTTGACGCTTGGAATCTTGATGTGAACTATACAGTTCGCTCTGCGAGCTTTGTACCTGGTAGCACACAAAACGTTTCCTCCCAATCCAAGGAGTAGACACTGCCGTATCATCGCCTTGCAAACAATTGCCTCCTTTAATGTGTGCGATAATATTGTTTCACTGAATTGTGAATTTGTAAGTATTGAGGTGCCTCGTAGCTTGTCGGCCTACATTTATATTTGTTAATGTTAATCTATGTTAACCTGTGAATAACCACTTGTATTTTATATTTGAATTTGAGATTATACTGTGATACCAGCTTTATGGGTTTGAGTTCATTACGGCTTCCTAAGTTAGCCTCTTTTTGGAAATTTATTGTGTGTGTGCTATTTGAGTTTACAAATTATCGTTTTGGAACACCTGGGTACTTGTCGTGACTTAATAAAAATTTGTTGGCGCTCATGACATCTCTCTTTTCTGTTTCCACCGTTAAGTATTTAAACAACTGCACACGCCGTCTCCATCTGAGCTAGCGGCAGGGCAATTGTATCAGAGTGAACAATAAGTAGTTTTCTGAAAGTTTTGGCTATCAAATTAATTAAGATAACAGATGTAATTTTATATTACAAAGTCACTAAACGGAATTCTATTTTGCAAAATACGAGCAAAAACCATACGGTAAATTATTCGAACCGCAAAATCCCTGTGAAAAATCCGTTAATCAAAGAATTTCGTAACATGGAAGTTCGCTAAGAAGGTCCACTATATTCTCATATTTATTTTCACTTAATATTTGCTATTTTGAAGGTATTCTATTCTTTTCAATGAAGACGCTCGATTTGTCAATTATTTTTCGCGCAAAGCCTTAATAGTGACAGCTTTCTTCTGTTTTATGAAAATTGTAGATTATTTGCCGAATATCATAATTCTTATAATCTTCCAAATCTGTTACAGGATGTTTTCTCGGATGCTTCTTTTCGAGCTATTTCAATTTCACCGTACCATTATTTTCTTCTGACGATGCACTGGCTTCTGTCATAATCCTTTCTTCCGACGGATTTTTAACGTTGCTTCATAAGTTTTTTCTTTAACACTCGTGAGAATCTTTCCTTGGATAAAAAGTACTGGAATACACTGTGCACTACTTCACGTGTTTGAACATTCAAAACTTTTTGGGAACTAGCCATTGTTAAGCAGTTTACGGAGAACTAAAATGTTTTGTAAGAGCCAAAGGTATTTAAAAGCGCTTGTTTGTACTGTAACGTTAGCTTCTAAATAAATCGTATGTATTAAATTTATACATCGCTTAATCGAACGCTACATCTATTCGGCGCTAGGATGAGTACACCGATAACGTGGGCTGACAGGTATAAAAGAAATTTGCACTTCCATTTCACTTCACTTGAGTTCATCCAACTTGAGTCCACCAGTCCTGATCGTATCCAGTCCCGACTTGAGATACATTCTCCTGAACCCTACTCTCTCCTGACCGGGTTCTCGAACCTGGCAGCTGAACTGTCTAACAGAGTAGACCTCCAACCCTTACCAGTCCAGACTCTAAGAGAGGCGGCAGCTCAACTGTCAGCCCTAAGGCTAAACTTTCCGTATATAATTAATCTTGTAAAGTGAAGTCGCTAGAATTCGATTTTGTCTTGGCAGCTGCACTGTCTTGCAAAATGGAATCCTTCACGCTTAAACCCTAGTTTGTTAGCTGAACTGTCTTACAGGGTTAACCGCTTAAAGCGACTTCCTAAGGGTACATACTGGCGCACCGAACTCCTTCACCGAGGTGGTTTAACCCGCACCAAAATCTAAATCCATTAACGTAGCTGTAATAAAGTACGGAGGAACCTGTAAATACGTCATGGATCATCCTCAAAAGGTGAATTGCATCGCCACAGCAGACGGTGAAATCGCCCGCAACATTGCAGCACATCCGCGGTCAAATTTGCTGGCAATCCTCGGACTATTTTGAAACGTAACATCACACGTTTACGTTACTTCTGGAACCACGGATTTTTATCAGGAAACACCGCCACGATGTGTACTAGTTAATGCAACACTCCGGTATCACAGGTATCTTTTACATCTCCTCATTTCTGCCCCTGATTACAGCGCTTCCAATGTAAACAAAGCAGCAAGCGAAAGACCGATAACGCAGACATTTAACATACAGGGTCCAAAATTCATACTTGGCTCGATCTCCTCAATTCCGGACAAAGAGGCCTGCAGTGCTTACCTCCTCATTTTTGCCCCTGATTACAGTACTTCCAATATAAACAAAGCAGCAAGCGAAAGACCGATAACGCAGACATTTAACATACAGGGTCCAAAATTCATACTTGGCTCGATCTCCTCAATTCCGGACAAAGAGGCCTGCAGTGCTTACCTGCTGGATGAGTTGCGGACCGACCAGGAATCAAGCAACGCAGCCCCAGAAGAAGCCATTAATTTATTAATGTACAGAGCAATTCATAATTTGTATATCTAGCTAAAAACATTATACTTGTTATACATATTTTGTGTTTTTTTTACCGTACATATTTGAGTTAGTGTGAACATTTTTCCGGTTTGAGCTAATCCGAGGTATAAAACCTAGAGCGTCTTAGCAGGGACTTTTCAAAATGTTACAGTATTAATCTTAATGAATTCTTAATTTCTCTCTTTTTATTTAATATGTTTGTGATACTTTCAAATAAGTATCTAATTATAAAGCCTTGAAAGTTAAATCTTCAGCAACAATTGAGGATAAATATCAGTTAATAATTGGCATGCGCCGGTCGTTCATCTTCCCTCGTGAACCCAGCTGTATTTGTGTAAGCAAATTGGTTTATTTTGTGTATGTTGTTTGCAGACAGTTTCAGCCCGAGAACACTACAAGTGTAGGCCAAATTCCTGTTTTTAGCAGATATTGATTGTTTTTAACCAAGACTGGGGGTGTTTGAAGGAGTTGCATATATACTGAGCTAGCTAAGTAAGGCGTATAGGACATTTTGTCATAATTTTTTTCGTCCCGATGGAGGGGAACAAACGTCTCGTTACACCTTTTAAGTATATAGTTAGGTTGGTTGCGATAAAAATTGTAAATTAGAACAAAAGGGTTGAGGTCAAAAGCAATACTTCGACTGTGTTAACATTTTCAAGGGAATAAAAGAACTATTCATGCTGTTTAAAAGAACTAAAAAAAATGTCGGCATCGGATAATCGATATAACGAAGTATAATGAAAATATTCAGATTACATTACCATTTTCAGTGCAGTCACTGAAATGTAAAAAAATTTAAATGGAAAAAGCCCATTTAGTTGATAAAATTACCTTTTTACGCTAACTAAGCTCTTGCCTGCCTTGCCAGATAGCACCTTATTCCACTCTTCTTCAGAACCTTTAATTGCATACTGGCTTAAATTTTCTTTCTTCAATTTTTCCAGTTCTTTCTTTTGTTTTGTCTGTAACTCCTGTCGGAATAAAATTTAAAATTAGCATTTGTTAAATATACGAATACAAGGACATACTTTAGCTGCTTCTTCCAATTCCTGCTGCATGTCTTTGGCAACTGGTGTTAAAGATACATCTTTTCTTGGTACGAAAGATTTTTCAACGTCCTCTTCTAGCACTGAGTTAAGATGTTGTACACACTTTCTGATTAACCGGTTAAACAAAGCAAGCAGTTGAGATACTGGTAAATCTAACTCTGTGGATAATGTTTCTACTGTTTTATGTTGCAATCCAATACCCAATAATATTGCCTAAAAATGTAAAAAATTTAAAATGGAACCTCTAAGTCGGTCAACAAGTTTTACCGATTGAACTGCCGACATTTGGACATCTCCCATCTGGCTGAGAAAATACAACTTTGCTATTGTGGGCATTAAATCCACTATTAAGTGATAGTCCACCAAATTGTCACTATACATTTCTAGTCGCTTGATGTCATAGTTGGTGAGGTGGATTTCAAGTTCATGTCGTGTGAGTTCTATGGTAAAATATATTGATTACAACTACTTTTTTCCTTTAATTGTAGTACTTACTTTTCGGAGTGACTTTTCTAGCTTTATTCATCAGAACACCCAGAGCAACTGCAGGTACAAAACTGCTAAACTGATACGAGAGCAAGGAAGTAAACCGCCTTCTGAAATCTACCCAGTATGCAGTGAGCCAATCATCTTTATTTTCTACTAATTCATCTTCTTTTAATACATGTAGCATGATACATGAATGCTCTCCTGTTAAGTCGTTTGTTGTTTGGCGCAAATACACTGGGACAAAGCCTGCACGTTTCCTATAAAATGATTGGTACAGTTATAAATTTGTTTTATCCACAATCACCTTATAATTGAAGTTTTATCCACACTTATGAACCGTCTAAAGTACCACTTTATCCACTAGTGGAATAATGAAATTACTTTATTCCACTAGTAGGATAAAATCATGTCACTTACTACTGCATTGTTGGTAGCACTGTCAAGCTATGCCAAATTCGAAATTTGTAGGTTAAGTTTTGCGTCAATCTGTGTCAAATAACAAACAAAACTTAACCTTTTAACCTCTTGAATTTGACATAGACTGACAATACACTTCAGTACTGCCAAACGTATAACATTTGATCTTTCGGTACTTTCCAAATTGTCACTATGACTTTTCATGGCTGTCAATACAAAACGTAAAGTACGTTTTTTCCTATAATAACTGTCAAAGTGTTACAATGTTGGTAGATATATGATTAAAACGCTAGGAAATTTTTATACCTCATGTTGGTAGAACTTTTTCAAAATTATGGTTATGTGTCAATTTTGAATGTCAAAGTTTCTTAATTTGAACTCTTAACACATTTCCTTTTTTTAACATGGAATCATCATTATCATCATCAATAAAATCGGATAAAAAAATAAAACCAAGAAATATTTTAAATGCAAAAATAAAGCAAGCGATATTAAATTATGACATATCTGTCAAAATGACAATTTTTTTAGTGGAAAAAAAGAACTAAAAACCTGTGTACCAACATTATTAAAATAGGGACCCTGCAGGAATGCAAGTTATCCCCTAGAAAGTTGACCTTGAAAATTATTATAGAAAAAAAATATACTTTATGTTTTTTTAGATATTTATTGAGTTGTTGGATAAAACCATTGATTAATAACTATAAAGATATGCAACGCAACGTTAAAATCTGTACTGCATCTCCCTGCTACCCGCGGCCCCCGCTTCCAGCAACTGATTCGCAATATCGTGGCGCCGCTAGCGGGAAATATCTCAACTTCCTTTCTTTGGCCACGGTGTGATTATCTTTTACGAGTTGCACTTTGTGTTATCAGTTAGGCAGTGAACATATATAAACAAATAACGAAGATTACGACGCTAAGCCATTTAGAAATGTAACTTTCAATGCTTTGACCCTATCGGCAACGTTCTTTAAGAATACGGCACCCGTTGCCAACGATACATATGTTAATATTTGTTTCGTAGGTATTTGTATTTTAACGACGAAATATGGGAAAACTAGATTCACTATCAATTTCCAAAATATTTTATTTTTATTTGGTTTCCCCTGTTCATTTACTTGAGTTCGTATTTTTATTGGAAAAATCCAGGTTAATTGTTCACAATACGAATATTTAGAAAGTAATTTCTGTAATAGTATAAAAACGTCAAAGTTTAAAAAAGAGACAAGTGTAAACAAATACGAGAAATACACATAATATTAATTTATTCGAAACGTTAATTTCCTTAAAATAGATCATAAACTCGATCAGAGCCGTAACGAGAGTATTAAGCGCTTGTGGCAACTTATAACTTCATCCAAACATGCAAAATAAAAAAAATTTGAGAAATTTCAAGGTCAAACGTGTTAAAATTGAAAGTAAGCTTTAACTTGATCCGAGTTTGAATGTAAATTGGCAATTTTTAATGGAGCATTATTATTATTTTTTTATTTTAATAAAAATTGCAGTAATTTTGCGCCCTCAACGCAGTTGCGCCTGTGGCGGGCGCCACCTTTGCCACGCCCTAGTTACGGCTCTGAACTCAATAGGTTTCAATCATACCGGGTGGCCATAAATATCTGAGATCCCGGTAGCCATGGAATTAGCTACTTATAAATGTTGGTTAGCATTATATTTCAATTACGATAAGTATTGGTACCTATATAATGTAATAAAATGCAATAAGAGGAGGGGAATGTGCCCCAGATTCTGCAGTTTAGCCTACGACTCGATTATAAAAATATCCTGTTCTAACTCCATTACTTATTGCAATCTGTAATAATTTTTGACAGATAGGAATTTTAATTGTGATGACATTAATGGCATTTAGTTTAGTTGGATTCATCACTTTAATAAAGCGGTTTTGATTCCAAAGGTAATTCGATATCAGATATTTATGGCCACCCGGTACAAATAAGTAACGGGTGTTCATAAACAGTCGTCATCCCAGTTGCTTTGAAAAACAAAATGTTATATCTTTGATTAATTCGTGCAACACAATGAAACGTCATTGAGTACTGTCATAGCGCAGTTTTTCTCAATTATAATAGACATACGTTTTTGAAGTCAAAACCTACTGGGATGACGACTGTTTATGAACACCCGTTATATATACATTTCATTTCAAAATTTTCTTTAAAATCTTAAATTAAATAAACTCTATTACTACATGTAAATTTAAGACAATATTTTGACTTTTCTATGTTCTTTTTTCATTTTACTAGAAGCTATTCGCATTAAGTCGATACGTTCGGTTTCATTTTTAAGGTTTTTATAAATTTTTACCTTAATTAATAAGTTAATAGTGTCCTTCATGTGGTTCTTACAAATTTGTTCACACAATTGTGCGGTTTCTGTAGTTAAATAGTTCGTGATATTTTTAGCAACATTTTTGGCACATTTAAAATCAGTGAATGACACATTAAAGAGCGACAATAACTTATAAATAAAATTTATAAAGCAGTCTGACGGCCTCTTCAAATATTTAATGTTTACTGCACCATAATCCTTAGACAGTAAATAAAATTCATTGCCAGAATACAAATCTTCTTCAGCCTTAACAATTTTATTCTGGCATATTTCGCAGTTGTATTTATAAAAGCTTAAATGCTAGATAGCCAGCAAGATAAACCGTACTGCAGGATTCCAAATCTATGCTGGTTGTAGAAGTACTTGGTTGAGGGTCAGGTGCAATAATCCTGTCAGCATCCAGTTGTGGATCGATTTTAGAAGTCATTGGGTCTGATGTATTAACTTCATTTTCAGCATCTATTTGTGGCTCTAACAGTTCAGGTTCATCATTTAATTCTAATGCTTCAGCATCGTCGTTTTCACAATTTGAAGAATCTACGCCTGCTTGAAGCCGTATGAACATATTCTGCTGCATCGATATTCGAAATTGTCGAACAGAAGGTGTCGGATTATATCCACCCCGGTTTCGAATTACGGAATTAAAATTTTCCAGAGCATCCTGATTGATGAATCCCGTTAATAAATATTTAACATCTTCATTTTTTAAATCATCCCATAATAATAATATTGCATGAATACTCCATAGGAATCCATCGATGCAATAAATATTATTGCGCCTTTTCCCATCACTGTATACTTCAATATCTTTAAAGTACTCTAATCCGTCTTCTAAATTTTTTACAGAAGTATTTGCAAATACAGATAGTGGTCTTCTATGCGGGTTGGGGTCTTTCAAAATTCTGCTATTTAAGGAATCGAAAATTTTGTTAATAGTCTCCACGAAGTTTGCAGTGTTTTCGCCCGTTGAAGATTGGAGCTCTTTTGATTTTGAAACAGTTTTTACTGCTGAAGCTACTAAATGGCTGAAAATTTGTGCAGCCAATTTGACTCTCATCTTCTGGAACGTATTTGGATTAATATGAATCGGTGTGATTTTTGTTAACGCGCGAGAGGTGTTACTGCTTTTATCTATTTCGTACGTTTGCACAATGTCATTCCACGAAATACGCTTCTTACGAATGTAGATCTGTAACTTGTGATTCATGAAGTTATTTCGCAGGCTTTTTAGGAGATGAGGAGGATCGAAACAAGTATAGATTTTCATGTTATCGACGTATATCACTGGATTTTCTTTGGTAGCGCCCAATTTTGACAAAGCGCCCCTATTATTGGTTCCTTGGTCACATACTAGAATCATGGGCTTTAAAGAAATAGTAATTAATTCGGAAATAACTGTAGTAATTAAGTCCTTTAAAAGATCGCTCTTTATTGGTCCCGCAGATATATAATAGCAAAAGGGAATTTTCCAGTTGTGCAAGAGTCCTCGTAAGTAAAATACCATCGCGGTATTGGCAATTTTGTCGTTTCGTCCCAAGTGTCCCAGATCCTCATAACCTTCAATTACATCTTGCAGTTTATTATACTCTAGTTTTTTCTTAAGAATGATTTCGTCAAACATAACCACGCACATTTTTTCTCTGTCACTCATGGTTCCAACTTTAATCGCTAACTTTTTTGTTAAATTTGTTTTTACGCCTGTTGTCATATTTGAAATTTTCAACCAAGATTGGATCGTTCTTACGGATGGTAAAATAAAACCTAACTTTCTTCCCATATACTTGTAATTTCCTGGCGATTTATAATACAAAGATAGCGCTAACTGTTTTTCATTATATGACCAACGCGTGTGTTTTCTGTGAAATAATTGCATGTTGGTGAAGTTCTTTACTGCTTTACTTTTATTGATGAGCGAATTTTCAACAATGTTTTTGGTGGAAAATTTCCTACACTTCAATTTTAATCGATCGTTCTGAATATTCCTTGCTTTCATTTTTTTATTAAGTAGATTTAGTTTAGCTTTAAGTTTTTTGCACTTAGGTGTTAGAGTTACATTTTTTCCCGTTTTTGGAGATGGCAATAGTCTCGTGCTGACGACGGATGACATGGATGAATCGCTTTCCCACAATTTGGAGGATTCTTGTAACTTAATGATTTTCGATGGGACTGAATTGTCTAAATCCGACGAAGAGTGAGAACGTTTATGTTTTGCCACATACGTTTTTAATTCACGAATTCCACTAGTACCCGCTGCAAGTAACCCCGGAGAAGTAGTCTCTTGTGGAACATCTGAGACCAAAAAATGTAAATTGAAAAAGGCAGCATAATCGTATAAATAACATAACTTTCAGGGCCTGCGCTAGGCAATTTGGCGCCGGAGGCAAGTTTTAGTTCTGTAAATATGTGCCTGCCAAATAACGCTATCAGCAATGCTATCAGTTAATCAAAATAAATTATTATACTCTGTTATGTTTACAACATAATTTTTATCAATTTTAAACAAACTACGTATCTACCCATTAATAATTTATTTGTAATTCAAAGTTTCCTTTAGGATATGCATGAATCATATAAAAAAGCATAACATTCTTTTACCTACCTAAAACCGGCCCTGATAACTTTCCCTCCGACCATATTAACTAATGAATGTAGGGAAATTCGGCTACCTTTCCTGGACTAATTTATGAAAAACTGTAACACGACTTACCTTCCACAACTTTATGTACAGGGATAAGGTCCACGATTTCATCAACGTCAACAACAAATTCTTTCGGTATTGCACATTTTTGTAAAACTTTTCTCACAGAACTGCATGAAATGTCTTTAGTTGCAAAGTGTTCCTCACAAATTAATTTCTGACATAAGTCTTCATTGTTCATTTCTGCTATAATAATGTTACTACAATTTTTTTTCCATTCCTCGCATCTTTTAACATCCTTGACGGGGAATTTAAAATAACTTAGGTTGCGCTGATTCTTTATAGAATTATTACAGTTAATATACACACAGGTATGACAAACCAATGGCTTAGGCATTGCTAATTAATTAAATCAATGCTTTGAAACACAGAGCACGATCCAACCAAAGCTAGATGTTCACACGACGAGTGTTGCCGGTAAACTGAAAAAGTTTCGGTAGAAACGGCGAGACACGCGCCATCTGTAGGTCGCTACATTTCTACAGCACAATCAGCTCCGTAAAGCTGCGTATCTTCTTCTACTTATTTAATCAATGATAAAACGTTGTATTGCATCCGTGTTTAGTTGCGTTTTATCCACTTAGGAAAATTAAACGCTCGAACTGCGCTCTCGCGTTTAAACATTCTTGCGTGGATAAAACGCCATCTAAAACACTTATACAATAAATAACAATTAAATATATTTTTACGTAGGTACATTACCTACAGTGGTGATTAGAATTTTTTTTTTCATTATTGTTAGTCTTGTAATACTGGTAATAAAAGTGGAAAAAAAATTAAATAAAACTGAAAAATCTATAGCCAATTTTCATCCTTTTACTTTCCCTCTATTAATTTTACTCACGATTAAATAACCAATATAAAACGATTGCGGATATTCATACTGAATTTATTGCAGTTTAATCGGGTAAATACCAAAATTGTATGACAAAAATTACAGGAAAAAGGTTTAATGGCAATAATACCAACAAAGAAACCATTTTTACTTCCTTTTACTACTATAAAGGAAGTATTGGATTCACCCCAAAAATTCGAAATTGAGTTTTCAACAGATCTTCACGTTTTAGAGTCCCATGATCCCAAAAAACATATTTATTTCATTGGTCTGTCTGTCTGTCTGTGTGTCTGTGTGTCTGTCTGTGAACAGAATATCTCAAAAACGAAAAGAGGTATGGCATTGAAACTTCATATATAAGTTTTGTGTACTATGTAGATGAGACAGCAAGCTTTTGAAGAAAATCGCATAACCGGAAGTAGGTGTTTACTCTTGTGATTTTTCAGTTTTTTTCGATTTTTTCAAAAACGGCTCTAACGATTTTTTTTAAATTTTACATTTTTCTTACATTTTTAATGTGTATTGATGTGAGATAGGTGATTTTCCAGTTGAATACTTCTAAAGTGGGTTTCTTTTGTTTTTTTTTCTATTTTTTTTATTAACTCCTATTTTAAATAAAACACCCGGTATATTATTACATTTTTGAATTCACCTTAAAATTCTAGAGAAAATTTGTCTCTTCAACTAACACTCGATTTTGTACCGTTTTTGTAGAATTTGTAATTTTTGAAAATTTTTAACAAATGGTTAAAAATTAAAAATGAAATTTTTGACTAATTATAAGATCACTGTAAAAGGAAGTTGTGTGAGTGTATCACACCAGATTTTTAACATTGCAATTACAAGGGGAGGTTAAAAAATTCGTTACCTGAGTGTGAAAGGAAGCTTATAATTTTATAAATTTATTTTTACTTTTCAGTGTAATCATCTTCTTTTACTTTAATACACTTATGACGTCATTCTATTAATTTTTCTAAACATTAATATACTAGCTTTGATTCTCGTTTTCAAAATTGTTATATACAGTCGCGGCCATAAAAACCGGGACAGTTTTTTTGACCTAATTTTCAAAATGCGAAAAGAAGTGCCGACTCTGACAATTCTAATTAATAAATGTCTTCAAAAGTCATTGTTTAGATTTGAATAATGACTTTTGATGACATTTATTAATTAAAATTCTCAGAGTCAGCACTTCTTTTCGCATTTTCAAAATTAGGTCAAAAAAACTGTCCCGGTTTTTATGGCCGCGACTGTACAACAGGAATTAGTTCATTTTGTTCAAAAATCCTTTTCAGCTTAGCTCCTTTTTTAAATTTGGAGAAAGATAAAAGCCACTAGGGGCCATATCTCGATTGTAAGGTGCATGGTCAATTTCTTCAAATCCACAAACTGCCAATGCAACCATTGCTGCACGACATTTATGATCAGGGGCATTGTCATGCAAAATCAGCATGTCTTTGCCTAGATGTTTTCCTTTAATGGCCTCTTTTAAACGATGAAGAATTTTGGCATAGTATTCTACAGTTATTTTAGTATGTTTTCCTTGTAATCAGTCAAGAAAATTCCTTGCGAGTCGCAAAAAATAGTTGCTATGACTGTTCCGGCCGACTGAGCAACTTTAAACTTCTTGAGGTGCTCTGTGCCCTGACGGTGCAACTGCATCGATTTTTGTTTAGATTTTTTTTACTATTGCTTTTTTCTGTAATCTTACGTTTTGTGATTGCTTCAAAGGCCAACCACATCAAAGGTCATCTTCTAGAGCAGAAATGAGCAACCCGCGGCCCTCAAAGATTTTACATTTTGACTTTTAAAAATTCCTACAGTGTCCCGCAGCCTCATCGTACCCTAGGTCTTTTAATTGAATTTTGGAAAATGATGCCGACATCATAGATAGGCACTAA
The DNA here is from genome assembly GCA_940337035.1 of Agriotes lineatus. Lineage (NCBI taxonomy): Eukaryota > Metazoa > Arthropoda > Insecta > Coleoptera > Elateridae > Agriotes > Agriotes lineatus. The sequence continues at coordinate 83,286 of CALNHX010004157.1, read as the reverse complement.
TACCATAATTTACAAAAATTAAGCATCGGCATTTCTTGATCTGAAATTTTACGCCGGGCGGTTTCGTTTGACGCTAAGCATATGTGCCGCAAACGCTGCATCGGCAAGCGGCTTAAAGTCAAAGCTCAAAGGGCATTTGAACTCCTTCAGAAACCTGAAAATATACCTAGCATTTACAAAAATTAATAACGGAATTTGAATCACGATTTAAAATATTTAGATCTGAAAAAACAGTTCCAGATGAGTTACAAATGGAATTAATAGATTTACAAAACGACACGAATTTAAGAAATAAATTTCAAAATGTCACACATAATTTCTATCAAAATTACATGAATTTAGAAAACTTCCCGTGATTAAGCGCACATGCACAGCAAATAATGTCACTTTTTGGAGTCACCTACGTTTCCGAACAATTATTTTCGGCAATGAAAATAATTAACAGCGATCACCGATCTAGATTAACTGATGTACGGTTAGAAAGCTGAGTGCGAGTTGCTATGTCCGTCTATATCTGCAAATATAGACCAATTGATGGCAAAGAAGCAATTTTTCATTAAATAATCTTTTTCCACATATATCTTTCGCCGTTTTTTAATAGTATTTCTATTAATGAGTGTTTTATTTCTGTAATTTTTTTGTACTAGGTACTAAGTTTCTTACATGCAGCCCGCACAACATTTCTAAATTTGTAGCTGGCCCGTTGTAAAAAAGGTTGCTGATCCCTGTTCTAGAGGCTCTCTACCCCATTTAAAAAGTTTGGGCCACGTTTCACTCTCCAACTCACATCACACTTTTAATTATTAAAGCTAAACTAATTAAGTGAAACGATTGAAACTTTGTAGTTACAGTTATGACAGATGTATTAACTGAAAATATTCAGTTTTCATTTGATAACTGCCCTGCTAGATATTCAAGGAGCTATGGACCTTCCCTCATACAGTGAATTTATTTTAACGCGCAATGTGGTATTCCCGTTTCCATGAGGACTTGATGGTTACTATTGGTTTCTAAGGGTACGCCACACCATGTGTAAATGCGTTTATTTTAAAATGCAATATATGAATCGTAATTTTATTGAAAAAGAAGCATCAGAAAGAACAACAGAGCATGTAATAACCCACATACTTGCTGTAAATTGAAGTTTTTATACCATTTGATCAACAGAATTCCTTCCTCTGTAGAATATATTATGTTTTTACATATTCAGTAACGTTTCCATATTGCATTTTAAAAGAAACTCATTTACATATTGCGCGTTATAATAAACTCCCTGTATATACAGGGTGTTTCAGAATAACTGTTCTTAATTCTCAGAATTGAGAGAGGGCATGTTATTCAACACTTTTTAATAATAAACTAGTGTTCGGAAATACTTCCGTTTCGAGATAATACGACATTAACGAATTGAGTACTTGAAATAATCTCAATGTGAAAAGTAACGATTTTATTGATTTCCAGCGGTTGCAATTTTTATTAATATTTAAAAAATGGTATTACACAAAAATTATAAGAATTGTTCAAAATTATGGCCGCCATTGTCGACACACAAAGTATAACGATGTGTGATTGACCGACGAATTCTTCGAAATATCTGCGGACGATCACGAATGTCATCAAAAGCAAGAATAATTCGAGCCACTAACTCCTCTGCTGTGTCCACAGGTGTCGCATAGACGAGTGATTTAATATGACCCCAAATACAAAAATCAATTGGAGTCATATCTGGCGAACGTGCAGGCCAAAGAATAGGACCTTGTCTCCCAATCCATCGGTTTCGAAATTGTGCATTTAAATAAACATTTAAACCGAAATGCGCTGGTGCACCATCATGTTGAAAGACTCAATTCCTTAATGTCGTATTATCTCGAAACGGAAAGTATTTCCAAACACTAGTTTAATTATTAAAAAGTGTTGAATAACATGCCCTCTCTCAATTCTGAGATTAGAAGAGTTATTCTGAAACACCCTGTATATATTTACTAAATGCTAATTTCCGCTAAACTGCAGAATCTGGTGCAAATTCCCCTCGTTTTACTTGCTTTCCTTTCATTTTGGTTATGGTTACAAGACAAAACATTGGTTAATAATAATTAATGTTAAGAATAGCAGGGGAATGTGCCCCGGTTTCTGCATTTTTCCCCTAATTTCAAAATAATATTTAATAATATTTACCAAAACTTCAACAGCGGTTCTGTCAAACCAAACGATACCCCCAAATAGTTCAGCTTTTCTGGTGGACGTTCACTTAATTTCAACAACAGGGGAGGCAGAGATTTTCTAGGTTGAATGCACTCATTCAATAAACCTATTTCATCGTCTGGCACATTTTCAATTTCTTCCGGAATTTCTGCTGAATCATCGTCAACACTTGGAAATTTGAACTCATAATACTGCTTTAACAGATTTAAAGCTTTGGATCCATAACCCATCTAAAAGAAAAAACCTAGATATCTTCAAATTAGTGTAAAAAATATATAAGAGGTTTAGAGTGTCTTGGTCATCTTAGTCCATTGAAAAGATACGTCGTTTTCTTATTTCACACGCTTGAACAGAATGTACGGTTTGCTTACATAAAAATATAACCAGATTTTCATTAATCATTTATTAGGGACCTGGACATATCGCCGAATGGACAAAACGCCGAATCGTATTTTAATGCCCAAAACGCCAAATTCGTTTCCGTGGACAAATCGCCGAAAATGCCCAAAACGCCGAATCCTGTCGCTGGACATATCGCCGAAAATGGACAAATCGCCGAACCGTGTAAAATAACGCCACATTGATCGGAAAGGAAAGTTGGTATCGCTCGATTTTGTTCAAAACCATCGTTTGTGTCGGTGGACATATCGCCGAAAATGGACAAATCGCCGAATTAGTTAGCGTGGACAAAACGGCGAAAATGCCCAAAACGTGGAATTCTATCCGTGGACATATCGCCGAAAATGGACAAATCGCCGAACCGTGTAAAATAACGCCACATTGGAAAGTTGGCATCGCTCGATTTTGTTCAAAACCCTCGTTTGTGTCGGTGGGCATATCGCCGAAAATGGACAAATCGCCGAATTAGTTGGCATGGACAAAACGCCGAATCCTGTGATTGGACATATCGCCGAAAATGTCCAAAATGTCGAATTAGTGGGCGTGGACCAAACGTCAAAGAAGTCGAAATCACCGAATCCTGATAGTGGATATGGTAAAAATTAAGGATGCAGAATATTTACGGCCAAACAAATAGCGAGAATTGTTTTCAAGTTGTTATTTCTAAGTTACAACAATAATACATTCAACTAGGAATTGCTGCCAGCATAAACAACACACCTGTAAACTAATAGTTGATGTTCTAACTACAATTTTTGATATCCCGTGTGCATTTTTGTGATTGAGTATCGAGGGTGGTGTCATTTTGTTCCTTATTAGACATGAAAAACCAAGAGGGAGCTTCAGAAAGGAAAGCATAACCAACAAACAGAAGACCAACATCATTCCAAATAAAACCCAATCATTATACAATTTCAAACTGATGCACATCAACATTCAAGGCCTTACAAACAAAGTCCAAGCTCTTGAAATCATATGTCATGATCTGCAACTCAATGTAGTATGCTTAACTGAACATTGGATGAACGAACTGAACTGCAACATGTATAATATACCTAATTACAAACTAGCAAACTGCTATACAAGAAAAAACCACATTCGTGGTGGTGTATGTATATATATATACAACAAGATATAGAGTGTGTACCCATCCAAGATGTGGACAGCCTTTCAATAGAAACAGTTTGTGAACTTTCTGCGATATACATCCCTAAAAGAAATTTAGCCATCATCGCATACTATAAAATAGATGGAGATATAAAAACACATATCAACACCATCAGCGACGCTCTTGATTATATATTTCACAACTATGAACTCTCGATCAACATAATATTTACAGGAGACCTAAATATTGACCATTTGAAAAACACGACAGAGCTCCTTAAACTCAAAAATTGCTTAACTGAATATGGTCTACACCAAACAATCTTCTCTTATACACGTATTCACTACAACGGCACTAAAACATGCATCGATAATATATATACAAACATTTCTAAGTACAAAACTTACACCTACCAACCTGGCATCTCAGATCATGGAGCACAAATTATCGATATTAATGAGCTCAATTCAAAACACACACCAGACAAAAAAAAACAATTTACCAGGAAATACTCTCTTGGTGCTACAGTAAATTTACTTAATAAGCTAAACGAAGAAGATTGGCAAAATATACATATGGAAGATGACCCAAATAAAAAATGAAATAACTTCTTAGACACTTTCATGTTTCACTATAATATATGTATCCCAAAAAATAAACTGAAAATTAAACAAAATAAAACAAAAAGTAAACTTCTAACAGATGACATCAAACAAATGAAAGAAACTTTAGCATGGATTTATGACATCTATTCAAACACAAATGATGAAGAAATAAAAACCACTTACCGAAACTACAAAAAGTTATATCTAAATGAGGTGGAAAACAAAAAGCGCACTCAAACTTTAAAATCAATCACAAACTCCAGTAATAAACAAAAAACTATCTGGAAGACGATCAATGAAGAACTAGGAAGAAGCAAACCTAGTAACCCAATAAACCCACCGTCAGCAGATGAATTCAACTTATTTTTTACCAATGTAGCTACAAATCTTCAACAAACAATACCACCACCCAGTGACACAGCAGAGAAACTAGTACAGAAAAATAAAGTGCAATACAGTCACTCCATGTTCCTTGCTCCTGTAAATGAAAGTGATGTATATAGATATCTAGGTCAAATGAAAAGTAAGCGTACAAAAGATATTTACGACATAGACACACAAATACTTAAAGATGTAGCTGTGTCAATAGCACACCCATTGACTAATATCATAAATGCAGTAATCAGTGAAGGAACTTTTCCAGAAAAACTCAAAGTAGCCAAAGTTATCCCAGTATTAAAGAAAGGAGACTGTGCCAACACAAATAATTACAGACCGATATCTATTCTGCCAGCTATATCTAAAGTTGTTGAATATGCAATTGCCGAACAATTAACAGATTATTTCAACAAGAATAATCTCTTTACAAAAGCCCAATTTGGTTTCCGGGCCAAGAAAAACACTACAGAAGCAATAATGTCTCTTATTACCTATGTAATCAATGCCTTTGAAGAACATGAAGAATGTCTAGTCCAATACTGTGATTTAACTAAAGCCTTCGACTGTATGTCTCACGATATATTTCTCAATAAATTGGATCATTATGGTGTTAGAGGCACTGCCTTAAAACTGATGACGTCATATCTGGAAAACAGAAAACAACAAGTTCACACTCGAAGCTCAATTAGTGAACAAACACTAATCAAAAATGGCATCCCACAAGGGTCAATCCTAGGACCAATCTGCTTCATTATATATATAAATGATCTACCCCAAAATATCGATTGTTACAGTGTTATATTTGCAGATGACACTACACTTGCTGTACGATCAAAAAACAAAGAATTAACGGCAAAACTAAAAACCGCTTCCGATAAAGCATCGAATTGGTTTGCTGCCAACAAGCTATCCCTGAATCAAGATAAAACTATTACCATGACTTTCTCATCATCTCGAAGATTTATTGAACTAGGTGAAGCTAAATTCCTAGGCGTCTATTTAGATACGCGACTTACATGGAAAGTACATATACAGGAGATATCCACAAAACTCAGCAAAGCAATATTTGCCATTAGACGAATTCGCCGAATCATAAGCACACAAGCGGCAGTCCACACCTACTATGCGCTATTCCACTCGGTTATGATATATGCAATTGAAGTATGGGGAAGCTCGCCACATGCACACGATATTTTAATCCTTAAAAAAAAAGCAGTCAAAGCAATACAAGGACTATCCAACCAACAACATGCAGGCCAACTTTTAAAGACCTTGGAATATTGACACTACCATCAATACTAATAATAAAGAAGATAACCCAAGTGAAAGAAAATACCCAAAATCTATCAACCAGAGCCATGGCTCACCAACATAACATCCGAACAGGCGATAATCTCACTATTCCATGGACGAGATTGAACACCGGACAACAACTACATCTTGGACTTCAACTGTATAACAAGCTACCTCAGTCATGGAAAAATTTATCAACCAAACTCCTACAACAAAAGCTCACAAAGTACCTCCAGGAAAACCCTATTTATTCAACAAATGAATTTTTTACAATAGATATCTCTTAAATAGATATAGTTAGCAATATACTCTGTAGTTAGCATGAGAATATATGTACCTACACATAATTAGCAAAGATTGTTGACTTAAATACTATGTATTTGAATAAAGATCTATCTATCTATCTATCTATCTATGCTGGGACCCGCGACTTAGATGAGCGAGGGGGCTATTTGGGATAAGTTATTATTTTAAATATAAATAAAGTAAATATGTTTTAAAAACCAGAATATCTATTTCATATTCTAGTATATCACGCCTATACTGCAACTTATCTATATAAATAAAAATCAATTGCCTCATGTATGTATCATCATCAATGCAGAACAGCTCAACCGATTTGACTCTTTTTTTTTTGTTATGTTCGTAATTGTCAGGACAAGGTTTGTATGAAAGAAAATGTTGGGAAAATCCACCGGAAAATTCGGAAAACCAAAAAGATGATTTTGTATGGGATCTCGTATGTTTTCGTTTGGGAAAATCGGAGTGGAAAATTCGGAAAATTGGGAAAAATCGATTTTTTTTCAGGATGGAAAACCCGGAATAGAACACTGGAAAAATCATGTTTCAAAAATACACGCATAGGTTCACATAATATGCCAGGGCAACAGGTCACAGATATCATGTATAGAAGGAATAAGGTAGGATATTCGAAGTTTAACCCCTAAATGAGGCAAAATGAGGGCTCCAATTTTGAATGGAAAAATAATATTAAATAGACATTTCGACTTGAAACTTCGTAGGAGTACTCGTAAAAACAAATAAGCAAACACGTATTTTGTTATTTTCCGAAAATCAACCCCTTAGGTGAAACGGGGCAAATAAGCCTAAAAATCGATATGGGTGTCGTTATTGAGTTTTTTTGCGACGTTGATTGCGAAAATGGCATTTATTTTTAAGTCCAAGACGGTGGACATGACATAAAATTAAAACTCTATAGTGGTGAAACGGGGTTTCAGAGACAAATTATTTTTGGGCAGAACGTTTGCCGGGTCAGCTAGTAATCTAATAAAATAAAGTGATAATTGACCGTCATTGAATCTAAAATGGCGATTTTTTTTATTTAAAAAGCTCTTTGAATATAAAACAACAGGAAGGAGCATTTACCAGATGGGTTTGCGTCCAGAATGGAGGTTGCATATGGTGGATAGTTGTTTCCGTTTGACAGTGGCGTCCTGTCTGTAAAGGATATATTATGCGTTTATTATATATCAAAAATCAAAATTTTATGTATTTCTACACATTTATACAGGGTGATTATAAATGCTTTTCTATAAAGCTACTTTTGAAATATTTGGGACTCGAATCGCTTTGGTCATCAAGGTTTTAAATTTTTGTTGCACTTCGTTCTCTTTTAGTTTGTACGACCGTATCCTCCAGATGTCTGTTACCTTTTCGTATTTTGTCATCCTCTCTTCTTGTTTGTCCTGTTTCATCGTCATGACTGTTAGGTGGTGATCACTGCCTATCTCGTATCCTCTTTACTCTTACGTCCATAATGTTCTTCTTTTTGTTGTTTTGTACTAATATATAATCTATTATTGACCTTTCTGCTCTAGTTGGTTGCTCTCTTGTATATTTATGCACATCTTTGTGCTGGAAATAGGTATTTGCAATGTTTAGGTCGTTAATTCTGCAATATTCAATTAATTTTCTTCCGCTATAATTTTCTATTTCTTCTCCATATTTTCCACTTACTCCTTTATGTCGTTTATTATTATTTCCAACCCTTCCATTAAAATCACCAATCACAATTATATCTCCATCTAATTCTTCAGTTATTTCTTGTAATGTATCGTGAAATTTTTCTTTTTCTTCCAGTTGTGCATCATCTGTTGGTGCGTATACCACTAAGATATTCAAATTCTCCTTTTCACACTTCTTGATGACCACTTTTAATATTCTCTCGTTTATACCTTCCCATTCCCAGATTCTATCCTCCCATTTTTTATTTATCCAGCAGGCTACACCAGCTTTCGCCCTTTCTATCTGTTCCACTCCGCTATATAGTAAGATATTCTTATCTCCGAGCTCTTCTATCCCTTTTCCCTTCTTTTTTGTTTCTGTTATTCCTACTATATCCATATTTGCTTTCTTTAATTCTTCTGCTTGTTCCATTTCCTTACCTTGAAGTGCCTTCACGTTCCAAGTCCCTATTCTCAACAGATTTATTTTTGTCGTTCGTACCATACTTAAATTCAGGTCCGTTTTCGTTGCCAAGTTTGTCATCATTTTAGATCGATTCGGAATATATTTTATCAGTTTTTTTACATTTCCACTAATTTTAGTTGTTTTTCCTTTCTGTCCCACCTATAAATGTTTCCATTTATCCAGATTTTTTGGAATCCAATCTTGATCTTTGCACCTGTTTTTTGCTCTTCCTTGGCCGTGTCTCTTATCTGCTTTTGAATTTTTCTTTCTAGTACAGTCATGTCGTTATCTATATAGATATCTTCGTTTTTTAGTTTATATCCATTCTTGAAAATTTTTAGTTTGTCTTCCCAGCACGTAACCTTAAACAGACACTTATTCGCGTTTATTATGTGAGCTTCTGTAATCTCTACGTCAACGTCGACTTTTTCTTTTAGAAAAGTTTTTATTGCATGCATAATTCCATAGTTCGTCTTTAGTGTCTACTTCAAGTCCCGTTATTATTAGGCTATTTTTCCTTTTTTCTCTATCTTGTGTTTCCAGCTTATATTCTAGCTCCTCAATTCTCTCTTCTAATTGATTTTTTTCCTTCATTCTTTTTGCATTTCCTCAAATTTCTCTTTCAGTTTTCTCATTTCCGTGTTGATTTTCTCAAATTCTGTAGTTATTTTCTGTTATATTTCTTCATTTCCACATTTTATTTCCTCCCTTATCTTGCCCACCCATTTTCCCATGATTTTCTCCATTGCCTCCTCCATGTTTATTTCCTCAGCTATCGATTCTTCTTTTTTAGGTTGTGTGACTGTTCTTTCTGGTGATCTACTTATTAATTTACTTCGTTTGAATATATCCGTCTTTGTTTCTGTTGCGGTCTCTCTTTCTTTCCTTTTACGTTTTTCCGCTACGTCCTTTTCGCTATTTATTACCCTTACACTATGATAATTTTGGTCCATTTACTATGAATTTACGCGGACTTAGCCCACTTACTGTTATCGCGCTGTACTGCAAATTGTAAAGTTTGCCGCGCGCGCTTATCGCCCGTCGCGTCGTTCGGCCAGATGGGTTAACCTTACCGTGCGGCTATTTACTACTCTGTTATATTGTTATATCTTGAAATTAGCTTGACGTCTTCACTTTCACCACTTGTTAAAACCTTTATCACTCACTTAATTGCTGTTTAGCTTTTATTAAAACGATTACAATACCGTAATATCAAATTTCACGCTGGCAGACCGATCCGACTACGTCCGGTTATCACTGTCGTGCGTCGTGCCGAATGTCATCCGTAACGTCTTAACCCTAGAACGCATACATCTAAGAAAGTTACATTAACGCATATGTGGTGTCGTATACGACACCACACCTTTTTTTGTTTAATGAGGCACTTTAAATTTACTACACGCCTTTTTTAATATCTGGAAGTTAATTTTGACTGCATAGATGCATATTAAAGCGCAAAACGGAAGTTAAAGTTGTTAAAATATTTATTTATGAGTATAAATAAATTAATTGTTAAATCTAAGGAACTGATCAGGTAGGTACTAATATCTACGTTAAACAGTTTTGACAAATAACTACAGTGTGATTTTTTAAAAACTCAATTGCAGCAGGCCTTCGGTAGACTGAATCAGTTGGCAGTACTGAAGTGTATTGTTGGTGACACTGTCTGTGTCAAAACTGACGCAAAACCTAACCTGCTAACCTCGAATTTGACATAGACTTGCAGTGTCGGCAACAATACATTTCAGTATTGCCAACTGATTTAGGCTATCCAGGGCTTGCTGCAATTGAGTTTTTAAAAAATCACTCGGTAGTCTCTGTTCAGCACATAAATTACACGGCAGGTTATCAGGTTAGGTTTTGCGTCAGTTTTATCACAGACTGACTCAAAATTTAACTTGCTAACCTCGCAGAGGATCTTTTTTTTTTTTATCTCTCGATATTTGCATCATAACCTTAAAAAGTTATTTAATGTCAATTGAAATTGGTTCTAATTATAAGGGTGGCTATCTCTGTTCCTTCTAGTAATTATAGTTAAAATATTATTGAGTGACCTTTGTAAAATGTTATTTTGGTTGCCTGCTCCACTCTATCTGTTCGGCGGCTCAAGTATCATAGCTAACTAGCAATCCTATAAAGACAGTAGTGATAGCTATTTTAACAAATTCCACTTCGCATTACGTTACTATGAAAATTATGTACGTAAACTGACAGATGGCAAGTTGTTACCAACCAACACCTACCGAGAAAACTTGTTACATGATTGCATAGATGGCGTCATATGCGACACCAAGTAACTAAAAAAGTAATTATAAAGCTTGTAACAATTTTTGGAAATTAAAAATTAAAGGGATGTATCAATAATAATCTGCTGGAGAGGTACTGAAAATACGAATATGATAACATAACAGCAAATCACTAAAAACTAGATAGTTAGATAGGTGGTGTCTCATATGACGCCACCTATGCGTTCTAGGGTTATATATATCAGCACTATAGGCCTTTAAGGCCCTTGGCTTTTTCCACTATTAATTTTCTCCAAATGTCTCTGTTTGCCGCCACTGTTTCCCATTCCTTCACTCCTAATTCTTCCAAATCTTCTTTTACACCCTGGAACCATTCCCTCAGGGGACGTCCTCTTTTATTTCTGCCAGCCATTGATTCTCGGAAAACCCGCTTTGGCATCCTGTCTTCCTTCATTCTTTGTAAGTGACCTAGCCACCTCAGTCTTCCTTGTTTTATTATGTTGACTATGTGAGTGTCGTTGTACAGGTCATACAGCTCTTCATTTGTCCGTCTCCTCCACTCGTCTTGTTCCTTAACCCCTCCAAAAATTTTCCGTAGGATTTTCCTCTCCCACACCCTTAGTTTTTCACTATACACTTTGTTTAAGGTCCACACCTCGCTGCCATAAGTCACTGTTGGTCTTATTACTGTTTTATAAAGTTGTACCTTCGCTGTTCGCGACACGTTTTTATTTTTAAACAAGGTGTTCAGGGATGCCGCACATCTCATCCCCAGGGATATCCGCCTCTCTATCTCACTGTAAGCGCCACTGGAAATTTCCAATCCTAAATATACTATAATTTCCTCTTGCTGGAAGTTGAACTGTTTATCACCGCGAGCACTTTTAATTTTTAGTTTGGAGTTTCCATTTGGCTTCTTATTAGCTATGAAGTATTTAGTTTTTTCTACGTTTACTCGGAGCCCGAAATTATACGCTTCGCTTAAGATCTTGTTGAAAATATCCTTTAAGCCTTCTTGGGTTTTGCACAGGATTGTAAGGTCGTCAGCATATGCCATAATTTGGTAGGGACCTTTAATTATAGTTTCTTTACTTGTTAGTCTGCACTTTCTTAAAATTCCTTCCAGAGCTATGTTGAAAAGTGTGGATGATAGGGGGTCACCTTGACGTAGTCCTCGTTTTGTTTCAAAACCGTCAGATGTTGTTCCTTGTACTCGCACCTGGTTCCAAGTTTCTTTTAGTGTCATTGTTACGAGTTCCGTTAGATGTTTGGGAAACTCTAAATTTTGCATTGTTTGTACCAATTTTGCTCTGTCCAAGCTATCGTATGCTTGTTGAAAGTCGACAAAGAGCATGTGAACTGCGATTCCTTTCCTTCTTGTTTTCTCAGTCACCTGTTTTAAAGTGAATAGTTGGTCTGTTACTGATCTTCCTTCCCTAAATCCACACTGATATTCTCCTATTTTACGTTCTGCTTCCTTCCTTAGCTTGTCGTTTACCAGAGTGGCTAAAATTTTGTATGTCACATTCAGTAAGGATATAGGTCTGTAGTTTGTACAGACCAGTGGGTCACCTTTTTTATGGATGGGTAGAATTAATGCATGCTTCCAATCCGTTGGCAGCTCTTTCCTTACCCACACTAATTTTATTAGATTATAAATTTTCTCCGCCAGTTGTTGACCTCCGCACTTTAGCAGTTCACTTTGTATTTTATCAGTTCCCGGACTCTTATTATTTTTCATTTTCTTCACTATTTTTACGAAATCTTCCCAAAGCGGAGGTTCTATTGTCGATTGGTTTTGTTCTTCATCTTCTGCAGTTGACTTATGTAGTCCTTCTTCTTCATTTCCACCTAAGGTTTGTTCATAGTGCTCTTTCCATCTAGCTGTTACTTCGTCTTTCCCGCCTACTATGTTACCCTCTTTATCTTTACATAAGTTGACTTTCGGTTGGCGACTTTTCCTTATAATACCTACTTTTCTGTAGAACTCCCTACTGTTTTTGTCCCTGTGACTTTTCTGTAAACCTAATACTACTTCCTCTTGGTGCTTTCGTTTTTTTTCTCTGTATAGTTTTTTTGCATTTCTTCTTACTTCTTTAAACTCCGCGACGCTTTCAGTAGATTTATCCTTTAGCATTTTTGTTTTTGTTTGGTTTAGTTGATCTACCATTAGTTCACACTCCTTATCGAACCATCTATTCTTGGGTTTTTCCTTTCCTATTAAGATCTTTGTTGCTGCTGTTTGTATTACCTTCTTTAGGTTTTCCCAATTACTTTCTATCTCTTTATTTAACGCCTGTGATTGAAGCGCTTTTCCTATTTTCTGTTCATATTTCTCTCTGTTTTCTTCTATCTTTAATAGTTCTATATCCCATCTTCTTGATTCTTTTTCCTTTTCTGTGTTCTTTTGAGTCACTTCTTGTTTAATTAATGCGCATACCATATAATGATCCGAGTCCATTTCTGCCCCTCTTCTGCTCTTTATATTCTGCATTATGTTCCTGTGTTTTTCTTCTATAAGCATGTGGTCTATCTGGTTTGTCGTTTTCCTATCGGGGCTGACCCACGTTCCCTTATATATGTCCTTTTGCATTAAGAAGGTTGACTTTATTATCATATTCTTTCCCATAGCAAAGTTTACTAGCTTTTGTCCATTTCTGTTGCGTTCTAGGGTTAAACTAGCTAAATGCGGTAAACTTGCAAACAAATAAAGTAAATGACTCGCAAACGGTAACCACATTAAATATTCAAAGAACTGACTCATCAACAATAACTCTTGACGATCAACATATAAACGTGGCTCAAATGCGGTACATACTTTACTCGCCACAACGTTAGGTTAAGAAAAAACACAAAATCTGACGGTAATTGATTGATTCGACGTATTGACAACTACAATGGTTTAAACAGTAAATGCTACACTGACAGCAACGTTACATAGAAAGTCCGACAGTAGTATAACTATAAAACTAGTACAATAAATGCGGTACCTTAAAGAGCTTATGCAGCTGTAACATCCCCAATCGAGGGTAATACAAACATGGCAAGAGTTCTAAATGAGAGAGACAGAACTTCCTGATGTCCTATAAGGCGCCAAAGAGGTTCACACACAAATAATCCGCCACGCGGTGTGATTCGAAGTGTCCACTTTGCAATAAACAGGACCTCTAGGCTTACGACGACACCCACAGACGATACTTAATAAAACCCCAAAACCGACCGTCAACAACTAACACGTGCACCTGCACAAATATAAAAGTCCCCCGGCCTAGGCCGAAGGGGGCGGCAGAAATAACACACAACAAAAATCACTTGTTGCTCTGTCGAGATCTCGTGTCAAGATGCCCAAAACTTGCACAGATGTTAACAACGTCTCGTCTGCGCCAGAGAAGGTGGGGTGAAAACGTTCGCTCCCTCTCATTTTTACACACACGACTCTTCCTATAGCGAAATAATTCTTGACTTAAAAGTGAGCGTTGCACCAAAATTCACGTCTAAAAACGGATCGATAAAAGACACGTGCGCATCCGCCTCGCTTGCACTCACAGCAATCGATTCCTTCTAGCGTTGTAACACGGAATATGTGCCACTGAAGCAACTGAAGACAGGCACATGATTCAAAATGCTTCTTTACAAGCAGGATTTTAAATTCAGGAAAGAGAACATACCACAAATTAAACCTAGAATCATAAAAATTAAAAATGTCCTCACAGCTTTTTTAAAGTTTCATTTTGTTAGCTTTCTGGTACTTTTACTTTGTTGCTGTTTGATTTCTTTAATTTTCAATGATCTTTTGGATTTTGGTTGTTTTGATTTAATTTGGGGCGTATTCAATAACTAAAGCGTCTTGAGTAGCTTCAGGTATTTTAATATACATAAACTAAAAACTACTAGATAAAATCCGGGCATGTGCATTTAATTATAATACTGTCAAAAATAAAACATTTTTTTTTAATTTGTAGCAGGCTTTGTTCTAATGGTGGACTTTGATTTTGTGAACGATTGGGGTCATGACGTTTGCAAGTAAGCAAAATGTCATCGAATCAAGAACAAGTTCGAGGAAAAATTGTGTACATGCATGTGAGAATGCCTACTTTATCCACTAGAACAATATCAAAATTGTTAAAAATTCCCAAGTCAACTGTTGCCGACGTGTTGAAAAGATATCGTCTGCAGCTAAATATCAAAAGAAGACCGGGACGTGGTACTAATCGCGAGCCAACGTATCCAAAGACTGAGAAGAAAGTGTTAGCGATTTTTAAGAATAACCCTAATATTTCAGTACGAGCTGTCGCAGGTAAGAATCTAGTTTAGCGACCAACTCCGATCGACATGTGCTATACACCATTCGACGCGTCTCGTCGAGCTGAACAATATTGCTGCTGGGGACATTTGAGGCAGACCAATGGTTACTGAGATATAGCACTATAAAGTTTTTTTTTAATAAATTTTTTCTTCCTGGAAAACACTCGGGCCTTTGGCGGGGCGCCGCGCAGCGTACCTCACTGAAGGCTAATAACAAGTCACACTGCGCGCCACCTAACCTAACGTTACCTAACCTAACCTATCCTACCCTAACCTAACATAACCGAACTTAACTTAACTTAACTTAACTTAACCTAACCTAACCTAACCTAACCTAACCTAACCCAACCTAACCTAACCTAACCTAACCTAACCCAACCCAACCCAACCCAACCTATCCCAACCCATCCCAATCCAATCAAACCCAACCCAAGAAGAGAAGCATAAGAAAAGTGTTCCAAAACAATTTAAAAAAAAAATTAAATCGAAATTCCCTAAAATATCTTAGTTTGGCAGGCAATTTGCACATGTGGCAGAAGAGCTGCAGTTTCATTTCCACGGATACCATTAACTCGGAAATTTACCTTGAGGAATGCTTCCAACAAAGCTTATTGCCATTTATTCTTGAAAAGCTACGATGAACCTTCAGTCTTTTGGCTGGATCTTGCAACCTGCCACTATTCTAGACCGGTTATGAAATGGTACAACAACAATGGAGTAATAATAAATTGTTCCACGCGACAGCAATCCACCCACCTGTGCTGAGCTGCGCCCAGTGGTAAAACAAAAACGTAGAAGCACTAAAAAGAAAGCGGAAAACATCGCCAAATTCAACAGGGCCTGGACTAGTGCATCCAAATTGGTAACAGGAGAGACTGTACAGAACCTGATGAGGGGGGTCAAATCAGTCAAAACAGTGACTAGAATTAAAATGGCAGCTCAAAATTGTGTAATTATATTATATATGTAAGAAATAGTTAGAAATTAAAAATATACTGGTACTGTAAATTTTATGAGAATTTTCATCTGCCCCGATTCTATCGAATACAATCTTTAATTTCAGTATATTACAGGAACTTTAGACGAAAAATGGTCTCCTCTTCTGAAAAATTTATAGTGAGCTATAAATTGGTGTACACGTATCTTTCAGCTACACAAACTATATGTGAAAAGTCCCAAAGATTCCGGTGTATGCATAACTTTTGACAGCGGAAAAATGGCCCAAAAAAGTGCCTTTTTTCGTTTTTTTTGTCAATATCTTAGTTCCCATCGATCCTACGGCTATAAAGTGTACTTATAAAAAGGAAACAACAGAAAATTCTCTACAAAAAAAATGTTATAAAGTTTATCGATAGAACTAGTAATTTCCACGGAAAAAGGCGTGAAACATCAGATTAAGTTTTGTGGTTGGGAGCCGATGCGTGGTGCGTTCTGTGTGGCGATGCAAATAGCAGCTGCGACTTTGTTACGATCTAAAACGACTTTTACGACACCGCGCCAGCACACACAAAAATTACGTAAAAGCGGCCGGCGCGGACGACATTTCACATAATCGGGACGAAGGATCACCTAGGGCCGCTGCCCAGCCCGTAACAAGATATGCCAACTAAACATCAGTGGAGCGAGGGAGGGTCCTATACGAGATTACCTACGGGCAACAGCCAAAGAGGCGGTAAACATTGATAAAATTAAATAGGGCGCCACCCGGTTCATCGACATAAACGAAAATGCAAAGATAGACCCAGAGTAAAACCGGGAAATCAAATGAGCCTACCTTCTAACTTATCACCCTGGCGAAATCCAAAGGTCAACGGGGATGGAACATTGAAGTGCACAGCCTCATGACACTGCAGCAGCAAGCGTCGCCAACTTACCTGTAACGCTTAAACACTCAGGCTTTGCCGTACATTTACCTTTACACAGTAACCTGAAAGTGGGCATGCACAGACTCGTCGGAAATCATAAGGCCTCGTTCAAAATACCGGTCTATTAGTCTCATACATGTAAATTAGAGATACACAAAAAGTAAACACAGTCATATATGGGCTAAACCATGTAGCCCAGTTGGGAGACGCTTTCACTCTAATTATAACTAAACAAAAACATGAAATTAGTTCACCGCGGCCTCAGCGACACTTGAATGTTTCCACAAATAACGCACCAATTATGCGCGAACAACTGAATAAATTTAGTTTTACATGAGGCCTTGGTAGGCAAATATGAATCAGCAAATAATCACACAAATTAGGCCTGAACAGTTGAATGAATTAGATTATCAATAGCATCGACCAAGTGGCACTGCATTAGCAAATAAATACATCTAAATTAAGCCTGAACAGTTGCATGAATTTGATTATTAATAGCATCGACCAAGCGGCACTGAATTAGCAAATGAATACATCTAAATTAGGCCTGAACAGTTGAATAAATTTGATTATTAATAGTAATTACACACGCTACCTGAATGGGTCAGCCGAGCGATGGAGTCACGGCGGCTAGCGGGCTCACCAAATGCGACGAACGTACTGCGGAGGTGTGGGAGTCGAGCGGCCCCTGAGGGTAATTCAACAACGTGGCAAGGTCTGAATTAAGTCCCCCTCGGACAATCGAAACGGACGAGATCAAAGGCTTGTACAGCTCTGCGATATGAATCCCCAGCTATGAGAGAAAGGCCTGTTCATGGCCCTACGAGATTATGCAAAACTGGCGGTTACACTAACAACCCAGGACACCACATGCTCACTCAACAAGAAAACCACATCACCTCTCGCTTTAGCGGTCCGTCGAGAAGTCCGTCAAAACAACACAAAGCCAAAACTCGCCTTTTCGCGTCAAACACAACAAGCGGGACCAAGCTGTAACAGCACAAACACAAGACGACGTGCCCGAAGGCACGGCGGCTACCAAGAGCCAACGCTCGCAGACGCGCTTATGAAGACGGCCGGTGACTCACTAATCCCAAAACAGACGCCACGCCGAGTTTTGCGCCAAACGCGCATTTCGCGCCGTAGCCAATCCAATCGCAGTTTGGCCCGCGTGACAACGGCGAGGCAAGCCGCGGACGAGAGAGAGCGACTGAAGTTTAAATTATTTAAGGAAGATATCTCGCTCGCTCCCATGGGCTATATTTTGAAATTGATGTAAACGGGACGAAACAAAATGCAGTTGCAACTACGACGGCATGGAGACCAGAGCGAACCTACTAGAGAGTTGCGCAAAAAATGTAAAAATTAGAAGATAACGCACAGAATAGTATATTAAAGTATGATTGGATAACAAGGTCTTTAAAACACGCGCGAGTTTTCGAGCACGACGGCGTAGCCAGAGTGCTCGAAAAAGAGCTATTGTTTATTATACCTGCAATACTGGAAATAAATTACGCACGTCGTGATAAATCGAGAGGGCATAATAATATTGCTACTGTAGCGGAGCGATAAATCAGAAAAATCGTTGCCATCGAAATTCCAAAAAGAGTAAACTCGCCCATAAAATAAATAGTGCGTGTTATAAATATTCTCGAAGTGCAAGCAGTTAGCTTAAGTGCCATTTGAAAACTTTCTAGCTAAAGGGTACACGCAGTTAAAAATGCCTAATGTCAAAAAGCGATTTGTGAATTCAATACAAGAGAAACTCTCCAATGTCTTTGAGTGTCCCTCAAACAAGTTTCCTAAATCAGAAGCGAAAGTGGATGAACAATACGGCTGTAAAACTGCAGCTGTTAAAATCGAGAGGGAATTTCGAGTGGGTCATAAACGTCGAACCCTTTTGGCAAGTGAAAGTGAGCCGGCTCTTCGTCTTGTAAATACTAGGAATGTCGTACCCGGTTTAAAATCAAACCCGGGTACCCGAAAGCAGTACCCAGGTACCCGAAATATATAACAAAAATGTTAGTGTACATCTGAACATCTGAAGTAACTACAAATTGCTTTCTTTTACGCCGCGAGTTTTAAATTGAACTAAATTGAAATAGTAACTACTCGCCACTTCAAACTGCAAGTCTATTTATTTATTTATTTATTTATTTATTTAATGTACAGGCAGCAGTAGAAAACTGATAATGCCCGAATCTCGTACAAATTTGTGTTTAAATATATGTAAAATAAGTGTAACAATGTGTATATATATAATTTCGTTTCGTAGATTTATAGTTCGTTGCAACAATCCCAACCAATATCACAGTAGCCATCACAGTTATATTTGAGATAAATAACGATTGTATAGATTTTTAAATCGCAATAAAGAGGGCGCTGAAACCATTTCCCTTGGAAGGCTATTCCAATGTTCCACGACCCGGTTAACTAGAATGTTTTTGTGGTTGTCATGTTTAAACTTGGACTTCTTGATTTTCATGTCATGTCCTCTCAAGTTCCGGGGGAGGGACATGTTGAAGAAACCAAGAAGTTCTGGGGAGTCGTAAGAACCTTTAAGGATCTTGTAAGTTTCGACGATGTCAGTACGTTGTCTTCTCGTGGATAGTGTAGCAATGTTTAGTTGTCTAAGTCGATCTTCATAAGGCAGGTTTCTGATATTTCGCACAAGTCTTGTAGCTTTTCGTTGGACTCCTTCCAGCGCTGAGATGTCTTTTGCATAGTAAGGACTCCAAACGCAGCAACCGTATTCTAGGAGTGGTAGGACATAGGTCTGATACAATTTGGCGAATGAGGCATTATCCAGGGATTTGAACGCTTTGCTCAGCAAAAACAGAGCTCTATTTGCCTTTTTAATTGTCGTCTATTATTCGTAAGTATTTTCACACTTCCAAGTGTTATCAAATTCAAGTACGTGACTTTTTGTCCGAAATTGGTAGCAGCATCAATCAACATCACACACAGGATGTTTATGTTACTTCATCCCCTACTGACGCAATTTAATGGTACTATTGACGGGTTGAATATTTCCGTGAAGCGGATTTATTGCCTTTCTTATATGAAACAAAAAACATTATGTGGTATGGGATCACCCCATCCCATTCTTGTTATTAATGCATGGTTATGGTTTTCTAGCGCTTATTGCTATTATTTTTATCATCTTCTCCGAAAAATGCTGACTTCTTGGAAATTACATAATTTACTAGTCGGGTACCCGGGTCCTGAAACTACACCTGGGTCGACTATTACCCGGGTTGACCCGGGTACCCGCCGACATCCTTAGTAAATACAATACCATTGTAACGACTAGAATAGGAAATCCTTTCGTAAATTGTACAACCAGAGTATATATACGGAAGCGATAGAGCTTAAAGATCATAGCGTACTAGGTCTTAGAGCTGAACAACCACTTTGGTTGTTCGGAACACAAAGAGTCAGATTCTCAATGTGTAGCAATATCAAATCTCAATACTTACTGAAACATTCACTTTGAATGTTTCAGGAGCTAAGTGTCAGATTCACAAACGCTCATATGTATTCTGATTAACCCGACCTATTCGCTCCGCACTTGTAAGTATAGTAGCTAATCGACACATTTAATTTATGTCTGTAATCTGTTGCATTTAATAAAGAATATTAGGAGTGATACAGTTATTCGTGTGTGTAATTTCTAACTAACACCATAACATATTCACACTAAACTACTATAGTTACGAGAATTGTTTATGTTTTTGTCGCGATCACGTCCATTGTTGCATTCAGTCGTGTCAGCAAAATAAAGATAGCGATGAAGTTATAATGTTATCTATATACCTTGTCTCCTTGACAACCTTTAAAGCTCGGCGTGCTTTAATCGCCTGTTTTCGCACGCTCAGGCGTGCTTTAAACGGCGATTCTGATGCAGGTTAATAAAAACCATATTTTGATCATTACATGCACTAAACTATCCATACAAAATTTTTACCGGAGTATCAATGCCCGATTACGTAAAAACTATTAGTGTTATCGATAAACTTTATATCACCTTTTTTGTACAGAATTTTTCGTTCTTTCTTTTTTATAAGTACACTTCATAGCCCTAGGAACGATAGGAACAAAGATATTGGCAAAAAAACAAAAGAAGGTACTTTTTGCGCTGTTTTTCAGCTGCCAAAAGTTATACATACACCGGAATCTTTGGGACTTTTCACAGATTGTTTGGGGAGCTAAAAGGTACGTGTACACCAATTTATAGCTCACTATAAATTTTTCTGAAGTAAAATGCTAAACTTCCTGGACTAGTAATCTGGATTCTGCGTTGTTGCCAGTATTTTAATTTTATTTTTCTTTACTAAAGCGCCATTTCTGGACCGCCACAAGAGAAGTGGCCGGGGTTTTCCTAGCCGCTCTGTAGTCAAAAACGAAAAGTCTAAAAATAGAACTTTTGCTTATAACTTATAAACAAGAGACCGAAGATGGGGCTCCATAATTTTTTGAAAACAATTTTCATAAAAAATTTAAATTACACTCATTTGATGTACCTATCAAAAATCGATTTAGATCTTAACGATTTTTGATTTAAATCTTTTAAAAATGATTTTTGTGAAAGCTCTGGTCAGAGCCGGATTAAAGGGGGGGCTAAGGGAGCTGCAGCCCCGGGCCACCGAATTTCGGGGGCCTCGAAAAGATTGGAAGGTTATAATCTAGTGCGGTTTCTAATCGTTTAGATCCCTTTGTACCCGTTGCATAAATGGGAATGGGGCCTCTAAAAAATTTAGCCCTGGGCCTCACATATCCTTAATCCGGCTCTGGCTCTGGTATTGCATTAACGTTTTACTACAAAAGATGCTGAAAATGCTCTCCAAAAGCAAGTTACAATTCTTTCAAAACACAATAACTTTCATATCAGCGAACGGCGCGAGTAAAACAATTCAGCTATAACACTCCAAAACCCCTTTTTTACCAAATACCCATTACTTACCCCTTGGTAATCCGGATGAGTAGCTATTCTAACAATGCGTGCTCCAGAGAGCCTAGGAAAGTCAGGGTCCTGGTACTGTTGTCCAATAGTCCAAGGAATTAAATCGCCTGAAGCTCTTTTTCCTCTGGAAAAGCCTTCCACTACAGAATTTTTTGAAACTTGTCCCTCCAGACACACTTGAATTACAGCAAGCACTTCGGGAAGTGTTTTTCTGTTGGGATCCACAGGACCCAACAGGCAAAAGAGATGATGTGCTGGGGCATCAGACATCATTTGCAAATCATTAGGAGAATTCTAGAATTAAGTAATTTATATATTTCATATTGACGTTTTACTATGTAAAGTTACTTTATAATGTGAGGCAACATAAAGAGCAACGAGTCTTTGTAAAAACTCCTCCGAAGCTCGATGGTAGCAAAATAAGGTGTCTCGGTTGATATAATACAAGTCGCAGCTGTCAGGGGGCGGGCACCCTGACAAAATCGGGGCAACAGAGGTGGCATCTAAGCAGAGCAGTTTAGTCAGCCATGTCTCCACTTCATCTCCTGGTTTGTAACGAATTGACTCATCCAAAGTAACCTGCGCATCATAAGAATGTTAAAAACTGCATCAGCGGTATAAGTCATGCATTATTGACCTCATGTAAAGTTCGACCAGTTGCTGCCCCCGCATCTTTCTTATTAGCAACATTAGTGTTAGCACCGACAGGAACCGTTTGTATTCTCAGCTGCTGCAGCAATTTTAATGAAAGAGATCGTCCAGTACCTTCATACCCATTAATGGTGGATGCTAAAAATACCAAATAGGGGCCAAGCATCGACTTAACATATGGCAATGGAATAGCTGCTGCTTCGTCTATGACTAGAAGTTCTGCTTGTGAGAGTTTGTGACTGTCCGTGGGATGGATGTACTGTTTTAAACATGTAAAATTGTAGAATTAGGTTAGTTCATTTCAACTGGTGCTATTAGAGTTCTAGAATTTTTGTTTAATTTTTACTTATAATTGAGTTATTATTCGATAGCGCAAAGTGATTTTAGTATTGTTAAGGAACTTTTTAATGTAGATTTTGAACCTGATTTCAAATACTTTATAGGTTTTTAAAGTTTGAAGATATTTACATTAACTTAGTTTTTTAATGAGTCTTTTCCCTTTTTAACGATGTCGGGTTTGATAGGTTTATTTTTTCAAATGGTTATAGTTAGAAGTGAAAAACTATTTTTGCATAAAAATAGTATTTCACTACGAAAACCACTTTGTGCTATCGTTAATATTAACTGAATTAGAACCAACACATTAAAATTGAAAAATGCAGTTTTTTCACTCTATCGTTAAAGGAAATAAACATTCGGGTACTTGAATGGATTTAGATGTTAAAAATGTCATTTAATTTAATTGAATACCTATTTACCTCTTACAGTTACGAGATGTCTATGTTGAAAGCAATTTATAAACTTATTTAAAAAACAAATTACCTGTATAGTTTGCCGATGATCTCTAAATATATTAACCCTAACAATTGCTTTATTAAACTCAGGGTTTGTAGACTGCACAAGGCCATAATCCAGATGTTCTTGATATTCAAGAGCGTCAAAACCTTTAAAAATAAACTCGAAGAAAGTGTTGAGATTTTCAGGACTGGGACTCGTCACGAAAATATTTGAGTATCCGAAAGCAACCGCTGTGGCCACAGCTAATCCGAGTGCTGCTGATTTGCCACGCCCTCTCGCCGCCGTTAATGACACGGTGGAACGCAGGGTTTTTTCAGAAATCGCTTCTATGAACTTCAGTAATGCCTTTGCTTGATCTAAAGTTTTGCAACAGTTTAGCAGAACACCCACAGGTTGCGTCTCCCTCAAACTTATTTTAAGCTCTGCTAATTCCACTTCACTCTCAGTGGGTTCATTCGATTTATCTACGGGGTTAACTTGAAGGTTGTGTGAGGAAACGGGCAACACAGCTAGTTGGTCATCGACTACTAAACTTCGCTTGCATGATGTTAAAGACAGTAAGAATCTTTCGTTGAATCTACAAACGACATCTTGGTGCGCTTCTGTTCTAAATCGTTGGTGGACGTCCATACTCATAGTATAAAGTTGTTTTAAAGAGTTAAGGCTTCTTAGTAAAATAACTACCAATCCACCTCCCTCCACAGTTTCTATTGTTCTTGCTAGTAAATTGGGAGTTAAAGCTTCAAAGTCTTGCAAAACACACATGCCATATGTGTTCCCTAAAATTTTGTGTGTTTCCGAATAGTAACAATATCGTATTTTAGTAGAAGATAAAAATAGATCAAATGGTTCATCTTCGTTAATATTCAGTTTCCCTGCTTGAATCTTCTGCTGAAGCTGCTTCATGCGCTTCTTCCTGTGACTACTAAATCCCAGTTCCTTCTTATAGCACCATAAAACTGAAGGTCGTGCTTTAACTTCTGCCTTCGATAGCATGTGATGAAGTATAACGACCTGGAAATATACCATTAAGCTGAAAATCCAATGAAAGAAAAATGACTACGGTTTCCAAACCTGGTCTCGGCCTTTATCTCCAACAATGACGACTAACGTTCTATGCCCAAGTTTAACCCCATTCTCTATTAGCACACGAATGCGGTTATCAATCTTCTTTCTCACCATTTTAATAATTAAAGTAATTATTTAAAGCTGCAAACCTCAAACATGCATGAGAAAATAGGGTTATGTCCATAAATTAGAGGTTATGTCAACACTGCTAATAATGTTCCGAAGATGTTTGGTTACAGTAACTTATAACAACCAATCAGAAGTATGTACAGAAATGGCGGGTCAATGCCTAAATTTAAATATAATACAAAAATTAGATTCATTGAAATAGTAATTGGCTTCTTTTGAATAAAGTAATTAATTAATTGTAACTTATTTGAACTATATCGCTTTGCTTAACCTTTAAATATTTTTGTATTGTGTTTAATGCATAATAGATTTTTTCGTTGACCGCTTGTTAATTTCAATATTAATGAATTATTTTTCCTAAAAAAATATGGATTAATAGACATCGTTAATACACTGTTTTTGATTAATACACTCTTTTTCATTAATTAACTGTTTTTTAAAAATCTGGTGTGATACACTCACACAACTTCCTTTTACAGTGATCTTACAATTAGTCAAAAATTTCATTTTTAATTTTTAATCATTT
The DNA here is from genome assembly GCA_940337035.1 of Agriotes lineatus. Lineage (NCBI taxonomy): Eukaryota > Metazoa > Arthropoda > Insecta > Coleoptera > Elateridae > Agriotes > Agriotes lineatus. Next base: position 58,320 of record CALNHX010004157.1, on the reverse strand, counting down.
GTTAAAAATTTTCAAAAATTACAAATTCTACAAAAACGGTACAAAATCGAGTGTTAGTTGAAGAGACAAATTTTCTCTAGAATTTTAAGGTGAATTCAAAAATGTAATAATATACCGGGTGTTTTATTTAAAATAGGAGTTAATAAAAAAAATAGAAAAAAAAACAAAATAAACCCACTTTAGAAGTATTCAACTGGAAAATCACCTATCTCACATCAATACACATTAAAAATGTAAGACAAATGTAAAGTTTAAAAAAAATCGTTAAAGCCGTTTTTGAAAAAATCGAAAAAAACTGAAAAATCACAAGAGTAAACACCTACTTCCGGTTATGCGATTTTCTTCAAAAGCTTGCTGTATCATCTACATAGTACACAAAACTTATATATGAAGTTTCAACGCCATACCTCTTTTCGTTTTTGAGATATTCTGTTCACAGACAGACACACACACAGACACACACACACACAGACAGACCAATGAAAAAAAATATGTTTTTTGGGATCAGGGGACTCTAAAACGTGAAGATCCGTTAAAAACTCAATTTCGAATTTTTGGGGTGAATCCAATACTTCCTTTATAGTAAAAGGAAGTAAAAAAGGATGGATTAATAGATCTATTAATACACTCTTTTTCATTAATTAACTGTTTTTGTGATTTTGACGTTTTGATGATATTTTCCATGGAGCTTAGTTGTATTAATCAAATTTTTCGCCACAAAAAAAGATTTTGCGGTCAACGAAAAAATTTTGTAATCAACTCGTTTGTTAATGGGCGATTAATAATCTCAACTATTAAAGGCACTCACTCTCTAACGCTCGTTCGTGCTTTAAACAGTTTCGATTATTAATCGCCTTCATTAACACACTTATTGGTTAAATAACTATTTTCGTTGACCGCTTGTTAATTTTAATATTAATGAATTATTTTTCTTAAAAAAGTATGGATTAATAGACGTCATTAATACACTGTTTTTGATTAATACACTCTTTTTCATTAACTGTTTTTTAAAAAATAATGGATTAATAGATCTATTAATACACTGTTTTTGATTAATACATTCTTTTTCATTAATTAATTGTTTTTGTGATTTTGACGTTTTGAAGATATTTTGCATGGAGCTTAGTTGTATTAATCAAATTTTTCGCCACAAAAAACGATTTTGCGATCAACGAAAAAATGTTGTAATCAACTCGTTTGTTAATGGGCGATTATTAATCGCCTTCATTAACACACTTGTTGGTTAAATAACTATTAATCTTAATTGAATTCAAGTTAGTGGTTTTAATGAGTACACAACAATCAGGGCCGTAACTAGGTATAGGCCGAATAGGCCCCCGCCTACAGGTGCAAGCGGCAAGGCGCGCCAAAATTGCACTGAAAAAAAATATTTGTACTAATAAAAAAGACAAGTAAACAAGTGGGCAATTTATAAATAAATTTGTAATATTAACGAATTTAGCCTAAATAATATTAATTATAATAATGCGAATTGATCCTAATCTGGTTGATACATTACATTGCCTTGTTCAATTTGCAAACGGAATGTTATATGTCTGTCAGATTGTAACGGCGTTTGTTTTGTAATTCCTACTTATATGAATCACATCATTAGAAATATTAGCTTTTTATCCCACCTCAAGGTGGCCTTATTCTAATTACTTATATATTTTTTACATTTTTAACATTTCAGTAGTGGCGACAAACTAATTTAAATGTTAAACCACTATTGGAGTGGGTTCACTGATTGCACATATCACAAACATATACATTCACTGCTTTGGGCTCATCGCTGGTACAGTGGCCAATTGCAACAATCAGCAGAACACCACAGGCCGATTTCGAGAGCTTACTTGTTACACTGCTAATAGCATTTTTCGCTACAATTACTTGTCCGCTAGAATTTGTTCAATTTAAGACAGTTCTGCGACCCTACACTGCAGTAGCTTTTATAAAAAAAACGAATTATCGAAAACGGCCTAGAGCAAGGATCATACCAGCTGCCGATAAAAAACGCTACAAGACGATGTGGTAGTGTGGCTGCGAGTTCGTATGTTACTACGCATGATAATATGTATTATTTGTTCATATTGTATTATTTCAACATATTGACGTCTGTACTAGTTTTTGAGCGTACCACGTAGAGTAGGTGGTCTTATTCTAATTAAAACAATTTTTGTTCAATCCTACTGTTGAAACATGTTGTTTCTTACTTGGATACAGAACGAGAAAGCGTTTATTTTGCTCACTTACGTTGTTTGCTATGACAACGTAAACGAAAGCAGTGAGGTAAACATTTTTTGCTCAATAATTTTCTCCACCCCCAAAATATGTCAAACTCGAGATTTGCAGGTTAAGATTTGTGTCAGTCTGTGTCAACTAACAAACAAAACGTAACCTACCAACATCGAATTTGACATAGACTAACAATATCTTTTAGTACTGCTAAATGTATAACACGAACAAATTTAATTTGTTGTTGTTTTTTGATATAAATCAAACAAAAATTTAGTGGCATGATTGAACAAAACGCTATACAGCACTCGTGTTAAACTAAATCAGTCGACAAACGCGTGAGTGAAAATCTTATTTAGTTTCTCCACTGGTCCAGTAATATACTATTACATTTTAGAAATTCAATTGTGCATAAGAAAGTCACAAAAGAAAATGTTTTCAATGTCTTTAATACAGAAACCGCGCTGCAAGAAAAACAACTTTTGCTGGATTAAATTATGGTTGAAGTCTTCAAAATTATCTACAAAATAGGTAAAAATACCTTAATGCTGCTAATAATACTGAAACACCGGGAATTACATGAATTTAGAAATTAAGAAAAACATTGCAGCCAGTGGGATTCGAACTCGTGTTCACTGATAAGTGCATATGCTTATTGTTGCGTTATAAATGATGCAGTGGTGTTCTGATTTTGGGTGTAATGCTCCTGATCGGCACCTATGAAATGGTCACGCAGAAACGCAGGTATACAGCATGTTTATATATAGGGATTTGTAAAGCGTTCTACTAACTACATAATAATGTGTATTTTTAAAATTAGAATTGTTTTATAATTTAGTTTTATCTTCTTTTATTTGTGTTGTATTTTGTTATTTTAACATTTATTTGTTTACTTTTAAAATTTTAATTAGAACTGTTGTAGATATTTTTGAATATCCGGAGATAAATATAGAAGTCATAGGGAAGATCCGGTTGTGATAGACCCCTTTTTGAAATTCGTAATTTATTCATCAAAAATGATAAATAATTTTATTTTTAAAGACTTATACGCCTAGAAAAGATCTTTGCTTAACAGAAAAACAGATAAAAACGAGTCTATTATTCATTATTTTTATTTTATTTTATTTATCATAATCGGCAAAGCAAGCAAGTATGCCATCATACTGGCATCAGGCAATGTTGGCACCCAAACAAAATTTCCAAAAAACACAATGTTTTCATACATTTGTGGTAATATATAGGCCTTAGAAACTATAAAAAAAACATTTAAACACAAAAATAAAATATAAAAACCTCCAAAAAACATATATATAAACACCAAATTAAAATATTACCTACGACCATAGAACGAAGTAAGAATTACTAAACAAATACTAACAATATTGGTAAATTATTTTTATCTTACAGTAGCGCCTATTACCATACATTATACAACTGTTTTCAGTGACTAAAATGAAGTTTTATTCACTAGTGAGTATAAAAGATTTTTATACTCACTAGAGAGTAAAACTTAATTTTAGTCACTGAAAACAGTTGTATAATGTATTTTATACTCACTAGTGAATAAAACTTCATTTTAGTCACTGAAAACAGTTGTATAATGTATGGTAATAGGTAACTATCTATTGTCTGTTTTGCGACATATTCTGACGACTCAAACTGTTTAGGCATACGAATTGCTACTGTAAGATAAAACGTCGTATATCACACGTGAGCGAAATGCCATTATAAGCTCGTGAGAAGTTGTATCGCTCGTGCTGGGGCACTCGCGATTCAAAATTCTCACTCGCAAATAATGATGCATTTCTCTCACTTATAATATAATCTACTATTAAACTAAATGCATAAGGCTCAAGTAAACTTTTTGATCTTCTGTCAACTCCCGCACACTTTGTATGGCACCAGCTGGAGCACTGTTGCCAACAAATCCACATATCTCCTTTTCTGGAATTCGAATATAATTCGTTGCAGTAAATGCACGCCACTTCGCTACTGTCGTTTTCTTCAAAAGGATCTTCTTTAATATCTTATTCTTTATTTTCAATCCTCAAATTTTTCTTTTGCTTTTTTAGCTGAGATTCGTTCTTTTTTTCTCTTTTTTCCCTAGCTTTAATTTTTTGTTTTCCTATGTCAGAAGTGTTATTCAAAATACGCAATTTACCTTTTTTTGTTCGTTTTCTGTTCGATATTATTTCAAGCTGTGGTAGGGGAGATATTTTTTAACTAAAAACAGTTTTGTAACCATTCGGGTATGATGGCACCCTGTTCCAACATAACTGGAATATCAGGGTGCCATCTAACCCGAACAATAACCATTTCAAAATTTCCCGCTAAAAAATCTAAACCGCCTTTCATACACCGTTACACCTGTGGCAGTAAATTAGGTTAGGATCGTACTTGAGCCGGGAAAATAAACAATAGAGTTCTTAGTTTTATTGTTGCCAGGAAATAAATTTAAAATATAGTAAATAATAGGTTTTAGGCGTACTTTTTCGAAAAATTCAAGTATTTTCACCAAAAACACACGAAATTACGACTGTCACTTCAACTTGCGTTACTAGACTCCTTACCAATCAGAAATCAGTGTTACCAACTCAAGAAATTTACAAAGTAGCAGGGGTGCCATCATAGCCGGGGGTCCATCACGGCCGGATCTCCCCTACAGGAACATTAGTATTTTTGTCATATGTATCATTAGTTTACTGATGGGCGCAAAAATGTTGGCTTGCCTACAATAAAAGTTTGCCTAGTTACGGCCCTGACTACAATAGTATCGAGAGTTTTTGAAAATTTGAATTAGAATTAATTCCTTACTTATGCAGAGGTTTTTAATTGCATATTATAAACGTTATGCAGCCACTATCCATAATAATGAAGTTCTACGTGCAAATGTCAATAAGTTGTTTACTTAGTTGGTACTGGTTTACAATATGTGCTCCCCCCCTCCTCCAATTTCGTAATTACTAATAGCAAAAATGATGATTGCGGGATAAACTATACTACAATTTTTTATAACAACTGAAGGTGCTGGTCTTTAGTAACTGAAAACAGGAGATAACATGGCAAGAACTCCATAGAAAGAGATTTAGGAGAGGTTAGACAAGAGGAAAGAAGAGAAGGAAGTTGTTATAGAAGGATTGATGTCAGAGAAGTTTGAGTTATAAGAGTTCGATATTCACAAACATTTCTTTCACATTATTTGATAGAAGGCAGATGTTTACTTTATAATAAATTAACTAGGATAAGAAATTGTTTAACTAATCACATTGCAATGGTAATAAATTCTACCTATTACGTATATTTCAACAAATAATTCGAAAAATCAACTAAATTCAAAATTTTTCGCGCGACCATTTTTTATATACCGATTAGCGTTGTTGACTGCCTGAAGTCTTCTTAATTTATTGCATTTTTAGAAAGCAGAAAATGTAGATTGTTGATAGATCAGGTTCTTATTAGATTTGGTAATTAGAGTTGGAACTTGTTGGAAGGATAAAAAGGTGAAAGATTTATTTGTCAACAGGGAAACCAGCCCACAATTCCTTTTTAACACATTTGTAGCCTATGTCAATGCACAGTATAATCATATTTATACCCATTCAGAGTCACGTGATAATCTAGTGACTTTATGTATGTCGATTCTTAAAAATGTATTTTTAGGGTAATAAATGACATTTTGTTAGTAGCGCATCTAGACGGGTTCTGGGACACTTCAATTGGTTTGAAACTTATCTAACACCCGTATTCATAGTCGTTCGCCAGCGGATCGCCGGCGACTCGCCGGAGTTTCGTTATGAATAGTATGTTGGCGGCACTGTACGACTATGTCAAATTCGAGGTGATCAGGTTAGGTTTTCAGTCAGTTTTGACAGAAACTGACACAAAATATAAACTGCTAACCTCGAATTTGACATAGACGTACAGTGCCGCCAACATACTATTCATAACGAAACTCTGGCGAGTCGCCGGCGATCCGCTGGCGAACGACTATGAATACGGGCGTTTGTGTCACGTGCCGAGGTCATTGACCTCTTCGATTGGTTTAAAACTTGGCTAAGTGTCACGAGGCAAGGCCATTGACCTCGGCGAGGTCAAGGTTACGTGGTTAGGTTTCACTTCCGGTTCCCACGATGCTTGGGGCTAAAAGTCTAATTTTGAAAATTTTTACAAGATTTCCACGATCAATTTTGGGGCTAAAAGTCTAATTTTGAAAATTTACAAGATTCCCACGATGGATTTTGGGGGCTAAAAGTCTAATTTTGAAAATTTTACAAGATTCCTACGCTTATCAAAAATTTTTCCCAGGTTCAACCGGATGTGAGTCATTGTCTGGGAATGCAGATTTGTCGAGACCTGCAGATGTAGGTGTCTGGCTGGATGATATTGTCTACAGCGGCTGTTATTGTCTGCGCAATTGAAAATTAAGTCATTGTTTGGGAAAATCTGCACGACTGCTAAAAATAATTGAATTGAGTCGTTGTCCAGAAATTTTTTGCTAAATGTAATTAATGACCTCCATTATCAGATAAACCGGATGTTATTGTCTAGGTGTTCAAACCTGTTCAGACTTGTTTGAAAATGTGCAAGGTTGGTAAAAAATATAATTGAACAATGAAGCCATTGTTTGAAAATCTGCACGACTGCTAAAGAATAATTGAATGGAGCCTTTGTCTCGAATTTTTTTTTGCTGAATGTAGGTAATCACCCCCATTATCAGTTGCAACGATGAATAAATAGACCACTAACCAACCTGACATATTTCTGTAACCGATTTTATAAGTATAACGGTGTAATAAACTTGTATTTATTTGTCTAAAACGTACATGTATAAAATTATTACAAATATATATTATGCATCACAGGCCAACCTGACATGTTCCTGTAAACGGTTTTATAAGCACAACGGTGTAATAAACTTGTATTTATTTGTCTAAAACGTACATGTATAAAATTATTACAAATATATTATGCATCACTGGCAAGTACGGTGGAGTATTAAACAGCAGAATTTTATAATACAAAACGGGGCGATAAAAGAATCGTGTGTGGATCATATTTAACCACCCAGCATCTTTCAGTTTATAAGTTATCTCGAAGAGTCTACAACTTCCGCATGCCAATCTCGTAAAACAGAGTCCTCCTTTGTTTTTGTGATATCACCTTAGCTTTAAGAACGTTATGGTAGTACTAGATGTATTTACGAAATATGTGAGATTATTTCCAGCTAAAAGATGCAACACTCAAAATGTTTTGAAAAGTGTAAATAAATATTTTATAGAATTTGTAAAACCAAAGAAAATATTAGCAGATAATGTAACTTATTTTAATAACTCAAGGTTTATTAACACTTAAGGATTTTAACACATAATAAACACAATGCTGGGGTACGGTACATATGATCATTAAATGATAAAGCCTTCAATAACTACAAAAATAAAAAGCAGCTTAAAATATTGTTCCTAAAAGGAGTGGTGGTTTAGTTGTATTATTGGAATTTCGATTTCTTACAGCGGTATTTGTAAATCATTTGTAAATAGTCCAGTTTTTGGTTGCAACGAGCATAGCTGTAGCAGAGATCTGATGAACAGAAGACTATAGACGATAAAGAGCTTACGAAGCTTACAAAGTGAGTCTATTAACCGTCAACTTAAAACAATACACATATATTAAAGGGGAGTAGTAATATAAAATGTACCTGCTACTTACAGAGTTAATAAAAATTGAATCATAAATTAGATAATAATAAAATTTTGTAAACCGACAGTAATATTAATCTAAAATTGAATTAACTAAAATTAAATATTTATCAAATATTATTAACAAAGTTGTTAAACGTATGATAAAGGCAGTTATTAATTACTTAATAAATACAATTGTCCTATATCCGGTATTATAGTTATTCGTGGTTTATGTCTTAATCTGATTTTAATAGTCCAATAGAGGCGAATAACTAATGTTATTACAATTACATGCTAAAGACTGTGCACAAAAGGTAAGATTAAAATCAAAATTTTAAAATAAAGCCCTGAAAATAAGAATTAAATTAAATAAAGCCAAATAAAAGCTATTAGATCACAGCAATATATTAGTAACAATACTCTAATTAATAAGGATGCTATACATGATACCCAATGGCGAGGGACAGTTTTATTTTTGCTGGATAAAAACTTATCTAGATTGGTTAAAAATCAAATGTATAAGAGAAAATCTCAAACTTTTTAAAAACATTTTGCAACTAAACGATCACATTAGAAATTGTGTAAATAAAGCTAAAATTCGAATGATTGAAGGAGGTGCTGAATTTGCAGACCTATCCAGACTTGTTTAAACGGATGTGAGAGTCTGCGAATGTGCAAGGAGATTAAAATAAAAATTTTAAAATAAAGCCCTGAGAATAAGTATTAAGCGCAGGTCTGTGCGAGGTTTCTGCACAGGGCTGCGCGGGGGTTTTTGCGCACGTATTGACGGGACTTAGGTTTTGGCGGCAAATTTAAATTCTGCGCAGGTTTCGGCGGTAGATTCAAATTCTAATCAGGCTTGGCGGAAATTCAAATTATGCTCAGGGTTTTTGGTGAGAAATTCAAATTCTGCGCAGGACAAATGAACCAATTTAGATTTGGCAGGTGTTAATAGAGGGCTATATTTGCGCATCATCAGATGTCAGACTTGTTGAGACCTGCGGATGTGGGTGTCTGGCCGGATGTTATTGTCTGAAAATTTTGCTGAATGCAGCTAAAAATAATTATATGGAGTCATTGTTTGAGAAATTGCACGGTTGCTCAAAAATAAAATGTATGGAGTTTTTGTCTGCAAAATTTACGCCGGATGTAGTTAATGACCCCCATTATCAGTGTCTGCAAATTTGCGATGAGGAATAAATAGACCACTGGTTAACCTGACATGTTCCTGTAACGGTTTAAAACAATTGTAAATATAATTGTACTTATTTGTCTAAAACGTACATGTATAAAATTATTACAAATACATTATGCACCAAGCAATTATTGTGCTAGAAATGTTGTTGTCATCTGTGTCTGAGGTGTTACGATCTCCTCGTAACCAAGTTTCGAACCACAAAAAAAATATAAAAATCCTATAGTAGTTCTGTACAAAGTAAAACTAGCCGACGTTAATGTGCAGACCCTTTTAGAAGAAATATCAGAAATGTTAAAACTGCTAGACGACTTCTACCTTATAAATATAACACAAGACTTTGATTGCATTTGCATGAATATGTGTGATTACTTCAGACTATGTGTATCTAGGACGAAAACCGTAACATTCCCGGACGACTGTAAATATTGTTGGGCGAGGCGAGACAGGTAAACAAGCAGACAGCTAGACAAGTAGTTAGCTAGACAGGTAGACAGCTAGACAGGTAGACAGGTAGAAAGCTAGACAGGTAGACAGCTAGTCTAGACAGCTAGACAGGTAAACAAGTACACAGCTAGATAGCTAGACAGGTAGACAGCTAGACAGGTAGACAGCTGGACAGGTAGACAGCTACACAGATAGACAGGTAGACAGGTAGACAGGTAGACAGCTAGACAGTTAGACAGGTAGACAGCTAGACAGGTAGACAGCTGGACAGGTAGACAGCTAGACAGGTAGACAGTTAGACAGATAGACAGGTAGATAGGTGGACAGGTAGACAGGTAGATAGGTGGACAGGTAGACAGGTAGAGAGACAGACGGAGGAATTGTTTAAAACCGTTACAGGAACATGTCAGGTTGACCAGTAGTCTATTTATTCCTCGTCGCAAATTTGCAGACACTGATAATGGGGGTCATTAACTACATCCGGCGTAAATTTCTAAGACTCCATACATTTTATTTTTTAGCAACTTCGCAATTTCTCAAACAATCACATCCGGCTCACATAATAAAGGTCATTGACTTCCTCATTAGCTCATTCGACAGATGCCCAGAAAGTAACATCCGGTCAGACGCCCACATCTGCAGGTCTCGACAGGTCTGACTTTGATTTATAATCAATCTAGATAAGTTTTTTATCTGACAAAAATGAAACTGCCTCTCACGGTTGAGTATCATGTATGGCATCCTTATTAATTAGAGTATTTTTACTAATATATTGCAGTGATCAAATAGCTTTTATTGAGCTTTATTTAATTTAATTCTCATTTTCAGGCCTTTATTTTAAAATGTTTGATTAAGCGAGGGAAATCTTGTAAACATTTCAAAATTATACTTTTAGCCTCAAAATTCATCGTGGGAATCTTGTAAAAATTACAAAATTATCATTTTCAGACAATGACATCCTCTAGACAATAACATCCAGCCAGAGGCTGTTACTATACTTTTGGAGCGTCCCCCGTAGTATTGAACTTCTTCTGAAGAAAGACCTGAAGATGAAGGTCCCAAACTCCAAGGGATGAAAACCCCAACATAAGAGCCCAAGCGCTGCAACGATTGTACAAAGAAGTAAAAGTTCGTCTTGCTAGGGCCTACGATCGTTCGAAGGTCTACTACAACCTGCGAAGACGACCTGATAAATATCAGGTAGGCAACTCCGTTTGGAGAAGAAACTTCACACAATCAGATGCTGTTAACCACTATACTGCTAAATTGGCACCCAAGTTCATTGCACCCTTTATAATCCATAAGAAGTTGTCTCGATTCATTTATCAACTTAAAGATCCGGACGGCCGTTTACGTGGGAATTGGCATGCCAAAGATTTGAAGCTCAATAACGCTGTCGACGATAATGATGATTTGGTTTAGTCTACGTCTTTTTGGGAGGTTGGTTTGGGGACATCGGACGGACCTTTAAGACCCAATTCACCTTTCCTTTTTCTTGAATTGGAGTCCCGACCTTAACCATCTGGTTCCTTCATTTCTCGCATCTTTCTCCTTCTCATTTTTTTTCTTGTTTGATAGGGATGTTCCTTTTTATAGCCGTGTTCGTTCTCTTTATACTTCGTGTTATTTTGATATCCGTTCTATCCTCTGTCATTTGAAGATAGTTTCAGTGCTGTAGGTCGATCCTGGGCCTGAGCACTTATCCTTGGCTGAGGTTGGTTTTTCTTTCCCTTCCTTCTTCTGTGTCGTTCGCTCTCCTGTCTCCCACTCCGCACTTTCCTGAGGTGTCTGCGTTTCGGGTGCATCTTCGTTGCAACCTGACGTAACTTTCTCTTCCACCGGCGCAGCTCACGTCATTTTGCAGCGACGGAAGAGGTTGGTGTTTTGTTGTTTTCGATGGTGTGCTTGGACTCTTACATCCTCTCTTCCTGTCTACTCCTTTAAGTCCTTTGTTTCTTCTCTTTTGTGTTTCCTTCCGGCAGGCATCGTTTTCTTTCTTTAGGGCGATTTGGTTTTGTTGGCATTTGTATGGTCGGGTAAATCTGGGGTGATTTACCCTCCGTTTTGTGGAGGGAGGATTTGTTACAATACTTTTGGAGCGTCCCCCGTAGTATTGAACTTTTGCTAGCTGAATTTTTTGAACCTGAATATTTATGGTTGGCTTTTGTCAATTTTTGCATGCTTTAGACTGGGTATAATTGGCTATATCTTATTTTTAATTACTCTCCTATAATTATCATGCAGTTTCGTAAGCAACCCCTCGTCTAATTACTCATATCTTGCAAATTAGGTTTATTCTTGCTATATTTTTACAAATATTTGGGTATGGCCGCTAGGCAACCGGTGTTACAATTATTTTAAACTATTCCATTTGTTGCTAGAGCAATTTTGTCTTTTCCTGCAGTCAAACTTGCCTGACTGGTTTTTTTTGGCATCTTCTGGCCCAAATTTTGTTATCATATGACCTGTAGGCTGGGTTTTTGAATTTTTCGGCTTTCTTTTCAAGCTAAACTGTCGTGCTAGTAGGTTTCCTCTGCAGCTAAGTGCTTCATAGCCCTTTGGTAGGGCTCGCCTCTTCGAATAGATTGTTTGAGGGATCTGGAAGCATTTCTACGTTATCGTGGGCGTTCGTAATGATTGGTTAGCTACTTACTTGCGTCCTTTCGCTTTTGGCGGATATTCTGGAACCGACTTTAGCACGCTTCTTTCGGCTCCACCTCCAGCTTGAGGTAAGATTGGGCCAGTTTCTTCTTAATCGGGAATACATTTGGGTTCTGTGCGTTTTTAGCCATTTCCGGTGGGAGTTAAAACACTCCCCATCTGGTTGAAAACCTTTTTGTCTAGAGTAGACCTTCCCCGTTCGACTGCACCCTGCTGGAATCCAGTCCGATGCACTGGGCCCCTAAGATGGTCGCATCGCCTGTGAATTTTGCAACTCTTGTGGGCTACGCTGAAGATTGAGCAACTGCTTTACACCCACTTGCAAGCTAGTTGCAGTCTCCATAGCTGGATTGTGGTCATAACGAATATTTGCGTGGTGATATTTATTTTTGGCTCGAAACACCCACTGACCTCTGCGTTATCTGAAAAATTTATAGAGTAGAACTTGTAGGGCTTTGAGCTTCACTTGTGTCCTATCTGGACGTCGCTTTTACTCACCCGCTTGCATAAGACACCCGGGTTTGGCAGCATAACACAGTTAGGACCACAAAACAGTAACTCGGACGCCTTAAGCTTCGTTATTTTCATGTCGAACGTTCAGCGTAAAGATAGGCACACCACGGTGGCTGTGTCGCGTGAACTCGCTACGGGAGCATTGTGATTATTTGCCGATCTCCGCTAACCGAGTAAGGGGCAAATCCAAGCCTTCGCTTTTATTAGCATGTAAATATACATACTTATACTTTAATGCATTTTTAATATGGACACCGTCGTTTATGTGTGGCCACTCAAACGCACGTTGATTCCGCCCATTAGAAAATTTTGGATATAGATACAGCATTATTTAGGGCTAACCTTCGGGGTTAAAACGTTAGCCAAGGTGGACTTGCATTGCTCTGAGCCGGTGCACGCGCAATTTTAAACCCTCTCCGCGGATCGTGCCTACTCAATTTACATTATTTTAATTGTCTCCGCGACGCCCTGCCTACCCTCGTTTCTTTTTAGAGTGTTTGTATTGTTTAACGTTTCGCGGCCTAAATTTAGCTTTACGAATATTTGCATGGTAATATTTATTTTTCGCTCGAAACTTCATCTCTTCTTTTTGCATGCATTTGTTGTAATTTACCTAGATATATATATTTACATTGAATTTATAATTGTTACAACGTATGGATACGTATATGTATTTGAACGCCTGCCCGATTTAGTATATAATTGTGTTTGTATTTGCACTATAGTACATATCCACCATTTAACAATAAAGCTGTGATATTTTCATTGGTGGTTGGTTTGATTATTTTTCTTTGTTCTGCTGGAAATTGTCCTTACCTTGTGTACGGCCCGGCACAAGGATTAGATCTGAGTCGACGACCTGGCGCCCTCTCCTATTTTTTTTTATTATTCTCTTTCAGCATAGCTGAAACCCTGCGACCCTCGCGCGAGCTAGCCCAACTGGGCCGATAATTACCAGCCGGCAAAATAACAAATACAACTTTCGCCAAAAGGTAAGGCCGACCGTTTATCCCCTCTTTACAAAGCCCACATCAGCTTAAACAAGTCTCAGCAAGTCTGACATCTGGCAACGCGCAAATACAGCTTCCTTATTAACACCTGCAAATTTAAATTGGTTAATTTGTCACAGAATTTGAATTTACCGCCGAAATGATGCGTAGAATTTGAATTTCCCACCAAAAACCTAAGCATAATTTGAATTTACCGTCAAACCTGGCAGAATTTGAATTTATCTCCAAAATAATGTGCAGAATTTGAATTTTTCGTCAAAAACCTGCGCAGAATTTAAATTTACCGCCAAAATGATGTGCAGAATTTGAATTTCTTTAGTATAATTATATATTATTGTCTCCAATCTTGTGATTCCATACTCCTTAGCGGAAATTCACCAAATGTTTTCATTAAACAGGTATCCGGGCCAATTGATTAAGTCGATTATGGACTTCTAATTTGGAAAATAAATTTGTTATATATCTTAATTCGATTTCTCTATATGAGACAGTCAATCCCCAGCACAGTTCAATTTCTCAAACAATGACTTTATATAATTATTTTTAGCTGCATTCAGCAAAATGTTCAGACAATAAAATCCGGCCAGACACCCACATCCGCACGTCTCAACAAGTCTGAAATCTGGCAATGCGCAAATATAGCCTACCTGCCAAATTTAAATTGGTTCATTTGTTCTGCGCAGAATTTGAATTTCGCACCAAAAAACCTGAGCATAATTTAAATTTATCACCAAAATTATGAGCAGCATTTGAATTTCCCGCTAAAACCTGAGCAGAATTTGAATTCGGCACCTCTTTCAAGCATTCTAATTTTAGCTTTATTTACATAATTTCTAATGTGATCGTTTAATTGCAAAATGCTTTAAACAAGTTTGAGGCACGCAGAAAAATTTAATATAGCAGTTTTATATAACTAACTAAACTCCAAATGCACCCCTACAGCGTTTACAACCTCTGCAATCAATTCTAAACAAGTTGTTGAGCACCTGTGAGTGTTGGCACGCTTACCAGGGATAAAATTATTATATTTTGATCGAAACTAGGTATTATAGTAGTACAATAAAATCTTCTGAAGTTAATATTTACTGAAAAACGTGCTTTTCAGACGTTTTACCGCACATTAATACTAAACTATTAAACTTGAATTTTTTGGATGCAGAAAAATTTAATATAGCAGTTTTATATGGCTAAATATGCTCCAAATGCACTCCTACAGCTTTTACAACCTCTGCAATCAATTCTAAGCCAGTTGTTGAGCACCTGTTAATGTTGGTACGCTTACCAGGAATAAAATTATTATATTTTGATCGACACTAGGTATTATAGTAGTACAATAAAATTTTCTGAAGTTAATATATATTGAAAAACGTGCTTTTTAGACGTTTTAACGCACCTTAATACTAAACTATTGAACTTGAATTTTTTGGATGCAGAAAAATTAAATATATCATTTTTATATAGCAAAATAAGCTCCAAATGCACTCCTACATTGTTTACAACCTCTGCAATCAATTCTAAGCCAGTTCTTGAGCACTTGTTAGTGATGGCACACTTACCAGGAATAAAATTATTATATCTTGATCGACACTAGGTATTATAGTAGTACAATAAAATTTTCTGTAGTTAATATTTACTGAAAAACGTGCTTTTTAGGCGTTTTATGCACCTTAATACTAAACTACTAAACTTGAATTTTGTGGATGCACAAAAATTTAATATAGCAGTTTTATATGGCTAAATAAGCTTCAAATGCACTGCTACATCTTTTACAAGCTCTGCAATAAATTCTAAACCA
Organism: Agriotes lineatus; assembly: GCA_940337035.1. Classification (NCBI taxonomy): domain Eukaryota; kingdom Metazoa; phylum Arthropoda; class Insecta; order Coleoptera; family Elateridae; genus Agriotes; species Agriotes lineatus. The sequence goes on along the minus strand of CALNHX010004157.1, from coordinate 42,786 downwards.
ATTGTTGAGCATCTGTTAGTGTTGGCACACTTACCAGGTATAAAATTATTATATTTTGATCGAAACTAGGTATTATAGTAGTACAATAAAATTTTCTGTAGTTCATATTTACTGAAAAGGTGCTTTTTAGGCGTTTTATGCACCTTAATACTAAACTATTGAACTTGAATTTTTTGGATGCAGATTAATTTAATATAGCAGTTTTATATGGCTAACTAAGCTCCAAATGCACTCCTACAGCTTTTACAACCTCTGCAATCAATTTTAAGCCGGTTTTTGAGCACCTGTTAGCGTTGGCACGCTTACCAAGGATAAAATTATTATATTTTGATAGAAACTAGGTATAATAGTAGTACAATAAAATTTTTTGTAGTTAATATATATTGAAAAACGCGTTTTTCAGACGTTTTAAACGCACCTTAATACTAAACTATTGTGAATTTTTTGGACCCAGAAAAATTTAATATAGCAGCTTTATATGGCTGAATAAGCTCCAAATGCACTCCTACAGCTTTTACAACCTCTGCAATCAATTCTAAGCCATTTATTGAGCATCTTTTAGTGATGGTACACTTACTAGGGATAAAATTATTATATTTTGATCGACACTAGGTATAATAGTAGTACAATAAAATTAGCTGTAGTTAATATTTACTGCAAAACGTGCTTTTCAGACTATATAACGCACATTAATATTAAACTATTAAACTTGAATTTTTTGGATGCAGAAAAATGTAATATAACAATTTTATATGACTAAATAAGCTCCAAATGCACTCCTGCATCCTTTACAACCTCTGTAATCAACTCTAAACCAGTTGTTGAGCACCTGTTAATGTTGGCACGCTTACCAGGTATAAAACTATTACATTTTAATTGTAACTAGGTATTATAATAGTACAATAAAATTTTCTGTAGTTAATATTTACTGAAAAAAGTGCTTTTCAGACGTTTTAACGCACCTTAATACTAAACTATTGAACTTGAATTTTTTGGATGCAGAAAAATGTAATATAGCAGTTTTATGCTTCTAGCTAAGCTCCAAATGCACTCCTACAGCTTTTACAACCTCTGCAATAAATTCCAAGCCAGTTGTTGAGCGCCTGTTACTGATGGCACACTTACCAGGGATAAAATTATTATATTTTGATCGACACTAGGTATTATAGTAGTACAATAAAATTTTCTGTAGTTAATATATATATTGAAAAAAGTCGTTTTCGGATCTTTTAAACCATGTTAATACAAAACTATTGAACTTGAATTTTTTGAATGCACAAAAATTTAATATAGCAGTTTTATATGGCTAACTAAGCTCCAAATGCATTCCTACAGCTTTTATAACCTCTGCAATCAATTCTAAGCCAGTTGTTGAGCGTCTGTTAATGATAGCACACTTAGCAGGGATAAAATTATTATATTTTTGTAAAATCGTACTAAAATATGGTCATTTATGCATTAATTTGCGGGCGTAAATAGTGCCGTTTGCGCCCTAAGGCCTAAAAATAATTTGCGGGCGTAAATAATGCCTTTTGCGCCCTAAGGCCTAAAAAACCAGCATCACATTGGCAATCAACAACAATTTGATTTTTGAGAACGAATCGTGCCATTTATTTTTCAAAGCTTTATGGTGGATTTTACAAAATCCCTTTGGCGTTTTATAATCCTTCGGACCTTCGGGCCTCTGGCTTATAATTCCGCCGCGGGCCAAAATCGCCTCCTTCACGCCCTTAATACAAAAATAGCTATTTGATCGACACTAGGTATTATAGTAGTACAATAAAATTTTCTGTTATTAATATACCGTGTGTCCACAGAAGGACGCACCATAGGGATAACCAAATAGAATAGAAAGATCGGCTAATGCTGTGGTTGCCGGCACGCTTAAACGTTGTTTTCTGGCTTCTGACTCGCCACTGTATGAAACAATATTGTTATAAATGGTACAAGGAAAGGGACGGTGGTCATAGCACTGGTTGATATTTATATTCTATTAGCATTATCTTATTTCTACAGTGCGTACTCCTGTGGACACACGGTATATTAAAAACGTAGTTTTCAGACGGTTTAACGCACCTTAATACTAAACTATTGAACTTGAATTTTTTGGATGCAGTAAAACTTAATATAGCAGTTTTATATGGCTAAATAAGCTCCAAATGCACTCCTACAGCTTTGACAAATTCTGCAATCAATTCTAAGCCAGTTGTTGAGCGCCTGTTAATGATGGCACACTTAGCAGGGATAAAATTATTATATTTTGATCGACACTAGGTATTATAGTAGTACAATAAAATTTTCTGTAGGTAATATATATTGAAAAACGTGGTTTTCAGAGGTTTTAAACCATCTTAATACTAAACTATCAAAACTTTAATTTTTTGGATAGCAGAAAAATTTAATAAAGCAATTTTATATGGCTAAATAGGCTTCAAATACACTTCTACAGAGTTTACAACCCTCTGTAATTAATTCTAAGCCAGTTGTTGAGCACCTGTTGGTGTTGGCACTCATACCAGGGATAAAATTATTATATTTTGATGGAAACTAGGTATTATAGTAGTACAATAAAATTTTCTGTATTTAATATATAGATTGAAAAACGTGGTTTTCAGACGGTTTAGCGCACGTTAATACTAAACTGTTAAACTTGAATTTTTTGGATGCAAAAAATTTAATGTAGCCGTTTTATATGGCTAAATAAGCTCCAAATGCACTTCTACAGCTTTTACAACCTCTGCAATCAATTTTAAGCCAGTTGTTGAGCACCTTTTAGTGTCGGCACGCTTACCAGGAATAAAATTATTATATTTTGATTGAAACTAGGTATTATAGTAGTACAATAAAATTTTCTGTATTTAATATTTACTGAAAAACGTGATTTTTAGACGTTTTAACGCACCTTAATTCTAAACTATTAAACTTGATTTTTTTGGATGCAGAAAAATTTAATATAGCAGGTTTATGCTTCTAACTAAGCTCCAAATGCACTCCTACAGCTTTTACAACCTCTGCAATCAATTTTAAGCCAGTTGTTGAGCACCTTTTAGTGTCGGCACGCTTACCGGGAGTAAAATTATTATATTTTGATCGACACTAAGTATAATAATAGTAAAATAAAATTTTCTGTAGTTAATATGTATTGAAAAACGTGCTTTTCTGACGTTTTAACGCACCTTAATACTAAGCTATTGTAAATTTTTTGGATGCAGAAAAATTTAATATAACAGCTTTATATGGCTAAATAAGCTCCAAAGGCACTCCTTCAGCTTTTACAACCTCTGCAATCAATTCTAAGCCAGTTGTTGAGCGTCTGTCAGTGATGGCTCAATTAGCAGGGATAAAATTGTTATATTTTGATTGACACTAGGTATTATAGTAGTACAATAATATTTTCTTAAGTTAATATATTGCAATGGTTATATGGCTTTAATATAATTAAGATTAATAGGATTTACAAAGTTCGTTTTTGATCGCTCTATTACATCTTCTTCCAACATCTTCTGCAACTCATGCTTGACTTTCTCGCGCTGAGCATATGGTATTGGGTATGATCTTGATTTAAATCCAGTCGTTTAGTCAACAACAAGCTTGTAGCAATATTTTGTTGCTTTTCCTCTCTTTTGATTTAAAATCTCCTTATTCTTCTCGATAATTCCATCCCTATCTGTCTATCACTCAGCATTACTTCTATTATCGCACAATTATTTATAATTATTTCGTCTTCGGCACACTGGCTTCGAAAACAAATCATATCTCCCGCTCTATCAGCTGGGCAACAATTTTCACGCATTTGGTCGCCGTACTTGGATCCAGACCAATGCCTTCTAATATCATCTATTTGTATACATTTCTCCATCCCATCAATTTTAATTCCAACTTGCTGAATAATATCGACTCCTATCACAAACTGTACATTTAGGGCAGACACTATGTAAAATCGCACATCGTATTCCTTCTTACTTATGCTGATCTTAATTGCCAATACTCTTGTTGTAGTTGATATTTTCTTCCTCGTTGCTGACAGTAATTTTGTTGACTTTTATTATGTTACTTTGTAAAACGTTTAAATGCCTATTTAGGACTTCCTCTAGTATTAGAGAAACCATTGCTCCGGTATCAATCCGCGCCTCATATTCTTGTTCCAGAAATTTTTGTTTAATAAATGGTAAGCATGAGCTTGATATTTCTTCTTCCTTTTCTTCTAATAAAAATTCCCCCGCTTTTTCATGGACGATGGCGAAGTTTGCGACGTCCTTAAATTTACTATTTACAAAGTGTTTTTCATCTAATGCTAAAATTAAGGTTTTTTTTTCTGTCGAGGGCTCCTCATGCACCCTCGCAATCACGATTTGATTCATGTTATCTTCGTCGGGTCTTCGTTGCGTAAATACGTTATTTATAAATTGTCTGTCCTGTTGCTTATTAGTCTCCTGCTCCTCGCATCTCCTCTTGTTTCTTTCGTCTTTCAACTCGTTATAACTCCTTTGGTTGCTATTTTCCCCCTATTGTAGTTTGCTCTATTCTGATTCCAATTAGTGTAATTATTGTAGTTCCTTCTCTGATTGTTGTAGTTGTTATAACGATCTTGTTGTCGGTTGTTATTCTGGTTGTAATAATTATTCATGTTTTTGTTAGGCCGAAAGTTATTGTTGCCAAAATTATCCTCCCATTTTCGTTTGCTCGACGTTTGATACGCGTTGCTACTATAATTTTGAAAATTACCGTTGGGCTTCGTCTCCTTCTCGTTGTGGACCGCCAAGTCATAGTTTCTTACTATTTCTAGGAAATCCCTCAAGGTCTTCACATTCTGGACTGCCACTGCTCGTGTGATTTCGGCCTCTAAATGCCTGGAGAGGTGTTGAATAATTTCCTCCTCCGTCAATCTTGGGGTCAAATACTGGGCTTTATTGTATCGGTGCATAATGTAAATCTCTCGGGACCCTCCTCTGTCGATGTACTGTCCAGAGGTCAGCTCGGTTCGCACTTGAGCCTGGTGAGTATTACTCCAATATTGCTCCTTGAACATTTCTTTAAACTCATTGTAAGTGGTGTATTTGCATTTGATGATATTATGCCATATTTTCGCATTGTGATTCATGGCCATGTTAATGACCTGGAGTTTTCTACACTCGGTCGGGATCGTCCGCATCAGGTCATCCAATTTTGCCTAAAAGATCATCGGCAACTCGCCACTCCTGCCTTCAAATTTGGGAATCATCTCGTTATTTATGTTGGTATGCATTGTGCCTCCGGGAAGCTCTTGTGCTTGCTCGAGCCGGTCGTGTACTTCCTGTAGCTCCCTTGTAATCCGATTATTAACCAGGGTAATTCGGTGTGTGTTTCTGTTCTGACCCTCTTGTATTTTTACCCATTGTCCCTCGTTTTTCGTAGCAAGGGTGGCAAACTCAACTTCCAGCACTTCCTTATGTTGTTCCAGTTGATCTCGGGTTCTATTTTCTACCCCCTTAATTTTGTCCTTAATTTCCTCTCCTTTCTGACCGATCTTTTCTTCTATCAATTGTCCCATTTCTTGCTGTAATTCTTGCCTAAGTTCTTCTTTGGTCGTTACCTCGAATGTTTCCAAATTTTCCTGTAACCCCTCAATTCTATCTTGCAACTCTTGTTTGTTCTCCTGTTGCTTCTGCATTAGTTCATTCTTTAATCCTTCCACCATCAATTCGGTGTGGTTGTACCCCCTCGCTTCTCTTTCTTCTGCATTCTTTGTCAATTTCTTTTTTAATTCCTGTGTGTAATTTGCAATTAGTTCCTGCATGTTATTTGTTATTAACTCCTGCATGTTATTTGCGGTCCTCTCCGACTCTTGTCTTAATTCCAATATGTTATTCGCTGTCCTTTTCTACTTTTGTCTTAATTCCAGTATGTTATTTGTGATCATTTCCTTTAGCTCTCTAGCTCGCTTTTCTGCTTCTTCTTTATTTTTCTTGTCTCGCTCTTCTGCTTCCTTCTTGCTTTCTTGCTGCATTTGGATGATCGCTTTCATAATCGAATTCATTTCCAGCGTTTGCTTTGGAGCCTGTTGCTGTTGCTCCTCCGCCTGATCCCCTTGCTGTATTTCCTTTGCCACATGCTGTTCGGGTACTTCAGTGACCTCTTCTGTCTGGTGCTCCTCTTCCTTTCCTTCTTCTACCTTCTTTGTTCTTCTGGTACGCTTATCCATCTTTTTTCTTATTTATTTTTGGGTATATTGGCAAAAACAAAGAGCTCGCACCTACCAGCGTAGCTACCCACACAGATAATAAATTCACAGTATAAAATTTAATATTTTAAAATAGCCCTGTGGTTTTAACTCTTATTTTTGCAAACCTACACAGTTGGATCTAATTATATTGTAAAAATGTTAGGCACCTACTACTTTTAAGCTCGCCTCACGTTGACGGCGACCATTTATATTGCAATGGTTATATGGCATTAATATAATTAAGATTAATATTTAAAATAAAATGAGCTAGAGCCTCCAATGCTCAGGGATAATTATTGTGAGTTGTTTTATGTATTACTTGACTTTATGTTCGTATGCCCCTACTTTTTAGATAGAAAATAATTGCAAATTATATTAATGTTGACTAGCTCAGGTAAGCAGAGATCTTATCAAAAGGTGTGGGTCCACAATTACTTTATTGAAAATTTAACCGTACGCCCATGTGCGTAGTTCAAATACAGGCTAATGTGCTACAACAGATCTAACTGAGAAATTACGTTTATGAAAGTTTATGAAGTGGTTGTCGTTTTGGTGTTTTCAGATAATTAAATGCAACTCAATGAGCAAATCTCACAGGTAAATTCATAATTTCCCGCTTTCTAGTAGCGTCAGTAGCTTTCTTTTGTTTTTTTAGGCAAAACCCGTAACTTGATTGTTTCTACCCAAGCCAAGGATCCTAACCTCACTTCTGAGCTTGGATTTTTCAACTTTAATTTTACACAAGGAAATAATTCGCCTGGGCTCTGTTATGCAGCGACGTTTAAGCAGCCTCCCAATAGGTACACAATGGTATAAATTAAATTGGCTTCACAACTAACCTGTGAAACTTTTCCTGCATGCCCGTTTCGAAGCTCGGCCGAAGCAAGAATAAGCCCAGATCTTCTTTGCCGGTGCTTGGATCGCCGTGCTATCCCCGCAAAAGCTGGATGCGTTGGCGGTTGACGTCCTCTTGTTCTCTGAAACCCCTCTGATGGCTACAGATGCAGTGCGAAGCACGTCTTGTCTTCACCGGAGCTGGTCGTTAGCACTCACTCGGGCCGATAATGGAAACTAATTTTCACGACACGGATTTCTTTTAATTCACTCACACAGGTGCAGGGGTAAGTTATATGCACCCTGCCGAAATTTTGTTGTGAAATAATAACTTTAAACGTATAAAATTGTAAATTTTCGGGAGCAAATAAAACTGATGCTAATTCAAGAATTTTATTCGATTGTCTGCTTTTGTTATTATGACGTCAGTAACTTTTTACTAATTCGCCATTGGTCCCTGTGGGATCCACGCGGATTCGAACCGCTAGCATCAGAAGTACAAGCCCGGGGACTCTGCCATATGAGCTACTTTGCACTCTGTTTTGCCTTCTGAATTTTTTACCTTTTAAGAATATGCTTAAAGAGAAATTTATACGATTTCTGACTTGCAATTTACCTCGACAATCATGTGACCATTCTATTCATAATCGAATTACTAATACATGGATTGGCTTTTGCATTTACCATTCCCTTTTAATATTCTAAACTAATTAAATATTGTGGTCCCATTCCTATTAGGTTTAGAAATCTGCTTTTTCTTTTATGTTACGATTTTAATACTTATTACAGGCATTGCTTTGCCAGTATGATTGCTAATTCAAATTTGATTTTATTTTATTTGTTGCCATTAAATCCTGTCTCCCATTCTGAGCTTTTATGACCTATTCATTAGTTTGCTGTGCTCTAGATGTGCGAAAATGAAATAGATTTTATACTATCCAACAACAGAAAAATATGCAGAGATGTGACTGTATTAAACCAATTCGACACGGGAAGTGATCACCGATTAGTTAGAGCTGCCTTTAGAATTAACACAAAGATCGAAAGGACCAAACTATTCCACAAGGTGAAATACCCTACTACAGAAGAAATCGAAAACAGAAGAGAAGAATACCAACATGAACTAAAGAAAAAATTAGAACCGATTGAAAAATTAGTAGAAATGGACATAGACACTCTCTCGAACAAAGTAAAAAGTGACATCCAAACAGTAACCAAAAAGCTTTGCGCTAGTACTAGCAGCAGAAGGAAACTTAAGAGCAAATTAAGCTCAAATACAATTAGCTTAATGGAAATAAGACGTAAAACCAATAAAGATTCAGACACATATGGCGAACTTAACAAAAATGTAAGAAAGGAAATTAGAAAAGACGTCAGGGAATACAATACAAAAATTATACGCCAAACAATTGAAGATAATAACAATATGAAAATACTACGAAGGAAGTTAAGCACTGGCAAACAAAAAATAAATAAGATGAAAAACCAACAGGGAACTCTAATAACGAACAAAACAGAGATTATTACAATAGTCGAAAACTTCTACCGAAAGCTGTACACTTCTGTAACAATTAGAGCGGACTATAATCGACAACACCCAATGATTATGAACGCAGGTTCTGAAGAGATACCGGAAATTACAACTTCCGAAATATGTGCAGCACTCAGGCAAATGAAAAATCGTAGAACACCTGGCGAAGATAACATAACTTGTGAAATGTTGAAAAATGGAGGACCAACATTAATGCACGCTTTAAAATTGCTATTCAACAAATGCCTGGATGAAGGTAAAATATCAAAAGACTGGCACAACGCGGAGGTCATCCTAATATTTAAGAAGGGAGATAACACCGATATGGAGAACTATCGCCCGATAAGTCTACTGTCTCATTTATACAAATTATTGATGAGAATCATAACAAACAGATTAACGGCAAAGCTTGACCAATACCAACCAGTGGAGCAGGCTGGCTTTCGGAAAGGCTACAGCACTCTGGATCACCTTCAAACATTAAAAATATTAATTGAGAAGGCAAATGAATACAACATTCAACTTCACTTAGCCTTTGTAGACTTCAGAAAAGCCTTCGACTCTGTAGAAATATGGGCCTTTCTTTCAGCAATGGACGACGCCAGAATTGACTCCAGATATTCGCGCCTCATAAAAAATATATATGAAACTGCTACTTTCTGCGTTCAAATAGACCAGGATTCTAAAACTAATAAGATCCCAATAGGCCGAGGTGTACGTCAAGGCGACGTAATCTCCCCAAAACTGTTTACACTGGCCTTAGTGAACATATTTAAAGAAATGCAGTGGGAGAATAAAGGAATTAAAATCGACGGCTCATATTTAAATCATCTACGTTTTGCTGATGATATTGTACTCATTAGTTGTGACATAAACGAACTTAGAACAATGCTAGAAGATCTAAAGCAGGTATCATCAGCAGTGGGACTTGAAATAAACGCCAGCAAAACAAAAATAATGAGCCCAACAGGAGAACATCTGGAAATTCAAGGCCAAACTATAGAAATCGTCAACCAATATATATACCTTGGACACACCGTAAAACTTGGCAGGGAAAATCAAACGGCGGAGATTGCCAGAAGAGTAGCGTTGACTTGGTCGGCCTTTGGAAAGCTGCAATATATTTTGAAAAATCTCAATATGCCCATAAGCCTGAAACGGAAAGTATACGAAGCTTGCATACTGCCAGTCTCAACGTACGGTCTAGAAACTGCCACATTAACAGACAAAAGTGCAAATAGACTTAGAACGATGTAAAGAGCAATAGAGCGAAGAATGCTTGGGATCAGTTTAAGAGACAGAGTGCGAAATGAGACCATCCGACAAAAGACCAAAGTCACAGACATTATAGAACGCGTTGCAACACCTTAAGTGGCAATGGGTTGGGCATGTAGCAAGGCAAGATAATAGCAAATGGTCGAAAAAGTTAATACAGTGGCGCCCTAGGGAAACAAAAAGGAGCATAGGTAGACCACCAAAAAGATGGCTGGACGATATAAGGAGAACAGCAGGCACACATTGGCAGCAAACAGCTCACGACAGAAAAGCATGGAAGAGATTAGAAGAGGCTTATGTCCTGCAGTGGACAGCAAATAGCTGAGAAGAAGAAGAAGAAGAAGAAGATGTGCGATTCAGGGCAGACCAACTCAATATATTGTAAAACGTGGTTTTCAGACGGTTTAACGCATCTTAATACTAAACTATTGAACTTGAATTTTTTGGATGCAGAAAAATTTAATATAGCAATTTTGTATGGTTAAATAAGCTCCAAATGCACTCCTACAGCTTTTACAAACCCTGCAATCAATTCTAAGCCATTTTTTCAGCACCTGTTAGTGATGCCACATTTACCAGGAATAAAATTATTATATTTGAATCGACACTAGGTATTATAGTACCGGGTGGCCATAAACATCTGAGATCCCGGTAGCCATGCAATTAGCTACTTATAAATGTTGGTTAGCATTATACATATTTCAATTATAATAAGTATTGGTATGAAATGTAATAAAATGAAAATAAGAGGAGGAGAATGTGCCCCAGATTCTGCAGTTTAGCCTACGACTCGATTATAAAAATCTCCTGTATTAACTCCATTACTTATTGCAATATGTAATAATTTTTGACAGATAGGAGTTTTAGTTGTGATGACATTTAATGACATTTAGTTTAGTTGGATTCATCACTTTAATAAAGCGGTGTTGCTTCCAAAGGTAATGATATCAGATATTTATGGCCACCCGGTAGTACAATTAAATTTTCTGTAGCTAATATTTACTGAAAAACGTGCTTTTTAGACGTTTTAACGAACCTTAATACAAAAATATTAAACTTGAATTTTTTGGATGCAAAAAAATGTAGTATGGCAGTTTTATATGATTAAATAAGCTCCAAATGCACTTCTACAGCGTTTACAACCTCTGTAATCAATTCTAAGCCAGTCGTTGAGCACCTGTTAGTGTTGGCACGCTTACCAGGGATAAAATTATTACATTTTGATTAAAACTAGGTATTATAGTAGTACAATAAAATTTTCTGAAGTTAATATTTACTGAAAAACGTGCTTTTTAGACGTGTTAAAGCACCTTAATACTAAAATATTAAACTTGAGATTTTTGGATGCAGAAAAATTTAATATAGCAGTTTTATATTGCTACATAAACTCCAAATGCACTTCAACATTGTTTGCAACCTTTGCAATCAATTCTAAACCAATTGTTGAGCACCTGTTAGTGTTGGCACGCTTACCAGGTCTAAATTATAATATTTTGATCGACATTAGGTATTATAGTAGAACAATAAAATTTTCTGTAGTTAATATTTACTGAAAAAGGTGCTTTTCAAACGTTTTAACGCACCTTAATACTAAACTATTAAACTTGAATTTTTTGGATGCACAAAAATTTAATATAGCAGTTTTATATGGCCAACTAAGCCCCAAATGCACCCCTACAGCTTTTACAATCTCTGCAATCAATTTTAAGCCAGTTGTTCAGCACCTTTTAGTGATGCCACACTTACCAGGAATAAAATTATTATATTTTAATCGACACTAAGTATTATAGTAGTACAATTAAATTTTCTGTAGTTAATATTTACTGAAAAAGGTGCTTTTCAAACGTTTTAACGCACCTTAATACTAAACTATTAAACTTGAATTTTTTGGATGCACAAAAATTTAATATAGCAGTTTTATATGGTTAACTAAGCCCCAAATGCACCCCTACAGCTTTTACAACCTCTGCAATTAATTCTAAGCCAGTTATTGAGCACCTGTTAGTGATGGCACACTTGCCAGGGATAAAATTATTATATTTTGATCGACTCTAGGTATTATAGTAGTACAATAAAATTTTCTGTAGTTAATGATAATTGATAATCGTGGTTTTCATACTTTTTAACGCACCTTAATACTAAACTGTTAAACTTGAACTTTTTGGAATCAGAAAAATTTAATATAGCATCTTTATTTGGTTAAATAAGCTCCAAATGCACTTCTATAGCGTTTACAACCTCTGCAATAATTTCTAAGCCAGTCGTTGAGCACCTGTTTTTGATGGCACACTTACCAGGGATAAAATTATTATATTTTTTTCTATAGCACATGTTAAAGTGTGCTTGTATCAACTCAAAACAAAAGGTCAAGTTTTACTTTAACAGCAAGGGTAGATAAAGTAGCACTTTAACATCAAGGATAGATAAAGTAATTTAATTTTCTAACTTTTGTTTAAATTAAATATGACAGCTTCGTATTATCGTAGCAACCCAATCTAGCTGCTGACATTTTGAAATGTGATTGACTGTCATTATTTTCTTTTGAAATTGTTAAAGTTCTTGCTATAGAAAAAAATATTGTATTATACACGACGATAAAGTTATTTCTATCCACTCTTGAAACATTAACGTCTCGACTTCGTCTCGACGTTAAACGATTCACTCGTGGATAAAATTTAACTTTATCGTCTTGTATAATAAATTACTATTGATCGATACTAGGTATAATAGTAGTACAATAAAATTTTCTGTAGTTAATATATATTGAAAAACGTGGTTTTTAGACGGTTTAACGCACCTTAATACTAAACTATTAAACTTGAATTTTTGGGATGCATAAAAATTTAATATAGCATTTTTATATGGCTAACTAAGCTCCAAATGTACTGCTACAGCCTTTACAAACTCTGTAATCAATTCTAAGCCATTTGTTAAGCACCTGTTAGTGTTGGCACATTTACCAGGGATAAAATTATTATATTTTGATCGAAACTAGGTATTATAGTAGTACAATAAGATTTTCTGTAATTAATATGTACTGAAAAACGTTCTTTAAAGACCTTTTAACGCACCTTAATACTAAGCTATTGAACTTCAATTTTTTGAATACAGAAAAATTTAATACAGCAGTTTTAAATGGTTAACTCAGCTTCAAATGCACTCCTACCGTAGTTAGTCTGATCGACACTAGGTATTATAGTAGTACAATAATATTTTCTGTAATTAATATTTATTAAAAAACGTGGTTTTCAGACGTTTTAAACCATCTTAATACTAAACTATTGAACTTGAATTGTTTGGAAGTGGAAAAATTTAATACAGTAGTTATGTATGGCTAACTAGGCACCAAATGCAGTTCTACAGCGTTACAACCTCTGTAATCAATTCTAAGCCAGTTGCTGACCACCTGTTAGTGCTGGCACGCTTACCAGGGATAAAATTATTATATTTTGATAGAAAATATGTATTATAGTAGTACAGCTAATATATATTGAAATACGTGGTTTTCAAACGGTTTAACGCACCTTAATACTAAACTATTGAACTTGAACTTTTTGAAAGCAGAAAAAAATAATATAGCAGTTTTATATGGTTAGCTAAGCTCCAAGTGCCCTTCTACAGCTTTAACAACCTCTGCAATCAATACTAAACCAAGTTGTTGAGCGCCTGTTAGTGATGGCACACTTACCAAGGATAAAATTATTATATTTTGATCGACACTAGGTATTATAGTATTACAATAAAATTTTCTGCAGTTAATATACCGGGTGAATGAGACCACCCGTATCACTATTTTTTTTAAAGAACGGTGAGTCGTAGAGAGTTGGGATAAAAAAAATTATTATAAAAGTTATACTAAAGAATCAAATGGTGATATTATTATTTCTCGAAAAAATCAGCATCACGAGTAGTTTTGTCAACAATGTTCAGAACTCCAAAATTTTAAATGGCACCATAAGTCGAAAAACGTATTGTTGAAAAGATCGTTAAAAAGAAAGAAAGTTTTGTAGGAAAAATTATTTTACTACTACCACCCCTATTAGGTAATATTTGATTAAAGTTATTAAATTTGAAATTCGTTGTTAATAAACAAAATTGAAAAGTCGGCTTTTAAAATCTAGTTACCGAATTAAACAATGTTATAAGTGTTCAAAATGTTATTGACATTAAAACGTGTGTGTAACTGCAATAATTATTTATTTAATATGGTATTATGAATAGTAAGATTAAAAGCAAAGAAAAACAGTTATTGAAATATTGGTAAACAAAAATAATCATCATCGATTGAAAGTGGATTTATTGCATTGAACTACAAGTGATTGGAAGTAATTTCATATTGATTATGTGAAGAATTGGATCGATACTTGGAATATTAAGTTTGAGCTGTCAGCGTACCTGAAAATAATTGGACAAAGTTAATAGTTGAAAATAACAGAAGGAGAGAAACTTACCTAGACAAATAGATCGTGTGATAGCAGGATTGTGGTCTGCAGCGGTAAATAGGAAGAGGTTTTGGAGGCAGTTGAGTTGGTTGGATGTGAGCGAGTGAGCAGAATAGTAACGGGAATTGGATTGATGGTACAGGCATACAACAGGAACTGGTGGCTGTGGTGATTGGACTAGAGGAAGCGGTAACTGCTGAAAAAAAGTGTTCTTTTCAGTAACTTACAGGGCTAAAGGTAGGAGCTGGTTGTGACGTCTGACATTGGCAGCTGCAGGAGGTTGGAGCTTGCATCAGTTCATAGGACCAAGGAACGATTAGCTGTTGGAGGTTTTGAAGGTGTTACCTGTTCGAGAAGAATGTTGGTGGTGAGTGTTGTGCGTGGTGAGGACGTAAGTAACAGAAACAGGTTTGTTAAAATAAGTTTAGATTGAAGTTTTGAATACTGTCAAATGTTGAAAGTAATTAACGGAAACTGAAGCAAAAATTATCTAGAAAAGTCAAAAAATTTTAAACGTCAAATGTAAAAGCATAGTTGTCAGTATACCTTAGTGTGAAGAGATTGAAAAGTAAATTTTGACATTCAAATATAAAGCTAATATTAGGTTATAATATTTCATTGCAATATTAGATAGCATGCTAGATTCGATAAACCCAGCCCAATGAGATAAGAGGTCTTGATTATATTAAATATTATTAAAAATATAACAGAATTATTTTGAAGGCATAGTTTCTTTAAATAGGGGCTATAGCAATATATTGAAATACGTGGTTTTCAGACGGTTTAATGCACCTTAATGCTAAACTATTGAACTGGAATTTTTTGAATACCGTAGAATTTAATATAGCAGTTTAATATGGCCAACTAAGTTTCAAATGCTCTCCTACAGCTTTAAGAACGTTTGCAATCAATACTAAACCAAGTTGTTGAGCGCCTGTTAGTGATGACACACTTAACAGTTACAAAATTATTATATTCTGATCGACACTAGGTATTATAGTAGTACAATAAAATCTTCTGCAGCTAATATGTATTGAAATACGTGGTTTTCAAACGGTTTAACGCACCTTACTACTAAACTATTGAACTTGAATTTTTTGGATGCAGAAAAATTTAATATAGCAGTTTTATATGGCAAAATAAGCTCCAAATGCACTCCTACAGCGTTTACAACCTCTGTAATCAATCCTAAGCCAGCTGTTGAGCGCCTGTTAGTGATGGCATACTTACCAGGGACAAATAATTATATTTTGATCGACACTAGGTATTATAGTAGTACAATAAAATCTTCTGCAGCTAATATGTATTGAAATACGTGGTTTTCAGACGATTTAACGCAGCTTAATACTAAACTATTGAACTTGAACTTTTTGGAAGCATAAAAATTTAATATAGCAGTTTTATATGGCAAAATAAGCTCCAAATGCACTCCTACAGCGTTTACAACCTCTGTAATCAATCCTAAGCCAGTTGTTGAGCACCTGTTAGTGATGACACACTTAACAGGGATAAAATTATTATATTTTGATCGACACTAGGTATTATAGTAGTACAATATAATTTTCAGTACTTAATATATATTAAAAATCGTGGTTTTCAGACGTTTTAAACCATCTTAATAGTAAACTATTGAACTTGAATTGTTTGGATGCACAAAAATCTAATATAGCAGTTTTATATGGCTAACTAAGGTCCAAATGCACTCCTACAGCTTTAACAACCTTTGCAATCAATACTAAACCAAGTTGTTGAACGCCTGTTAGTGTTGGCACACTTACCAGGAATAAAATTATCATATTTTGATCGACACTAGGTATTATAGTAGTACAATAAAATTTTCAGTAATTAATATGTATTAAAAAACGTGGTTTTCAGACGTTTTAAACCATCTTAATACTAAACTATTGAACTTGAATTGTTTGGATGCAGAAAAATTTAATATAGCAGTTTTATATGGCTAACTAAGGTCCAAATGCACTCCTACAGCTTTAACAACCTTTGCAATCAATACTAAACCAAGTTGTTGAGCGCCTGTTAGTGTTGGCACACTTACCAGGAATAAAATTATCATATTTTGATCGACACTAGGTATTATAGTAGTACAATAAAATTGTCAGTACTTAATATATATTAAAAAACGTGGTTTTCAGACGGTTTAACGCACCTTAATACTAAACTATTGAACTTGAATTGTTTGGATGCAGAAAAATTTAATATAGGAGTTTTATATGGCTAACTAAAGTCCAAATGCACTCCTACAGCTTTAACAACCTCTGAAATCAATACTAACCCAAGTTGTTGAGTGCCTGTTAGTGATGATACACTTACCAGGGATAAAATTATAATATTTTGATCGACACTAGGTATTATAGTAGTACAATAAAATTTTATGTAGCTAATATCTATTGAAATACGTGGTTTTCAGACGGTTTAACGCACCTTAATACTAAACTATTGAACTTGAAGTTATTGGATGCAGAAAGATTTAATATAGCAGTTTTATATGGTTAACTAAGCTCCAAGTGCGCTCCTACAGCTTTAACAACTTCTGCAATTAATACTAAACCAAGTTGTTGAGCGCCTGTTAGTTATGGCACACTTACAAGGAATAAAATTATTAGAAATTGATCGACACTAGGTATTATAGTAGTACAATAAAATTTTCTGTAGTTAATATATATTGGAGAACGTTGTTTTCATACGTTTTAACGCACCTTAATTCTAAACTATATAACTTTAATCTTTTGGATGCAGAGAAATTTAATATAGCAGTTTTATATTTCTAACTAAACTCCAAATGTACTCCTACAGCTTTAGCAACCTCTGCAATCAATAATAAACCAAGTTGTTGAGCGCCTGTTAGTGATGGCATACTTACCAGGAATAAAATTATTATACTTTGATCGACACTAGGTATTATAGTAGTACAATAAAATTTTCTGTAGTTAATATCTATTAAAAGACGTGGTTTTCAGACGTTTTAAACTATCTTAATACTAAACTATTGATCTTGAATTGTTTGGATGCAGAAAAATTTAATATAGCAGTTTTATATGGCAAAATAAGCTCCAAATGCACTCCTACAGCGTTTACAACCTCTGTAATCAATTCTAAGCCTGTTGTTGAGCACCTGTTAGTGATGGCATACGTACCAGGGATAAGAGTATTACATTTTGATCGAAAGTAGATATTATAGTATTACAATAAAATTTTCTGTAGTTAATATATATTGAAAAACGTTGTTTTCAGACGGTTTAACGAACCTTAATACTAAACTATTGAACTTGAATTGTTTGGATGCAGAAAAATTTAATATAGCAGTTTTATATGGCTAACTAAGCTTCAAATGCACTGCTACAGCTTGAACAACCTCTGCAATCAATTCTAAACCAGTCGTTGAGCACCTGTTAGTGATGGCACACTTGCCAGGGATAAAACTATTATATTTTGATCGACACTAGGTATTATAGTAGTACAATAAAATTTTCTCTAGCTAATATATATTGAAATACGTGGTTTTCAGACGGTTTAACGCACCTTAATACTAAACTATTGAACTTAAACTTTTTGGAAGCAGAATAATTTAATATAGCAGTTTTATATGGTTAACTAAGCTCCAAGTGCACTCCTACAGCATTAGCAACCTCTGCAATCATTACTAAACCAAGTTTTTGAGCGCCTGTTAGTGATTACACACTTACCATAAATAAAATTATTATATTTTGATCGACACTAGGTATTATAGTAGTACAATAAAATTTTCAGTACTTAATATATATTAAAAAACGTGGTTTTCAGACGGTTTAACGCACCTTAATACTAAACTATTGAACTTGAATTGTTTGGATGAAGAAAAATTTAATATAGCAGTTTTATATGGCTAACTAAGCTCCAAGTGCACTCCTACAGCATTCGCAACCTCTGCAATCAATACTAGACCAAGCTGTTGTGCGTCTGTTAGTGATGACATACTTACCAGGAATTAAAAAACCGGGTTTTCAGACGTTTTAAACCATCTTAATATTAAACTATTGAACTTGAATTGATTGGATGCAAAAAAATTTAATATAGCAGCTTTATATGGCTAACTAAAATTCAAGTGCACTCCTATAGCTTTACCAACCTCTGCAATCAATACTAAACCAAGTTGTTGAGTACCTGTTAGTGATGACACACTTACCAGGGATAAAATTATTATACTCTGACCGACACTAGGTATTATAGTTGTACAATAAAATTTTCTGTAGCTAATATCTATTAAAAGACGTGGTTTTCAGACGTTTTAACGCACCTTACTACTTCTATCTTAATACTAAACTATTGAACTTGAATTGTTTGGATGCAGAAAAATTTAATATAGCAGTTTTATATGGCTAACTAAGCTCCAAATGCACTCCTACAGCTTTAACAATATCTGCAATCAATACTAAACCAAGTTGTTGAGTGCCTGTTACTGATGATACACTTACCAGGAATAAAATTATTTTATTTTAGTCGACAATAGGTATTGTAGTAGTACAATAACACTTTTCTGTACTTTTAATATATATTGAAAAACCTGGTTTTCAGACGGTTTAACGCACCTTACTACTAAACTATTGAACTTGAATTTTTTGGATGCAGAAAAATTTAATATGGCAGTTTTATATGGCAAAATAAGCTCCAAATGCACTCCTATAGCTGTAAAAACCTCTGCAATCAATTCTAAGCCAATCGTTGAGCACCTGTTAGTGATGGCAGACTTACCAGGGATAAAATTATTATATTTTGATCGTCACTAGTTATTATAGTAGTGCAATAAAATTTTCTGTAGCTAATATATGTTGAAATATGTGATTTCAGACGGTTTAACGCACCTTAATACTAAACTATTGAACTTGAATTGTTTGGATGCATAAAAATTTAATATAGCAGTTTTATATGGCTAACTAAGCTCCAAGTGTACTCCTACAGCTTTACCAACCTCTGCAATCAATACTAAACCAAGTTGTTGAGCGCCTGATAGTGATGACACACTTACCAGGGATAAAATTATAATATTTTGATCGACACTAGGTATTATAGTATTACAATAACATTTTCTGTAGCTTATATATATTGAAATACGTGGTTTTCAGACGGTTTAACGCACCTTAATGCTAAACTATTGAACTGGAAATTTTTGAATGTAGTAAAATTTAATATAGCAGTTTAATATGGTCAACTAAGCTTCAAATGCACGCCTACAGCTTTAACAACCTCTGCAATCAATACTAAACCAAGTTGTTGATCGCCTGATAGTGATGACACACTTACCAGGGATAAAATTATTATATTCTGATCGACACTAGGTAGTATAGTAGTACAATAAAATGTTCTGTTGCTAATATATATTGAAATACGTGGTTTTCAGACGGTTTAACGCACCTTAATACTAAACTATTAAACTTGAAGCTTTTGGATGCAGAAAAATTTAATATAGCAGTTATACGGGTGAGTTTTATTTCATTATCACTATAGGGATCTCGGAAACCGTGAAAGATAGAAGGTTGGTTAAATGGAGAAAGAATTGCAGTTTTATGAGCTTATTCAAGATGTGCTTTTGTTTCTTTGAAAAAATCCAATGCCTAATAGATACAAGCAAAATATTAAAATTACTTAATTTCTTAAAGTCGGTCTAGCGCCGTTATTATTGAAAATAGAAAAAAAATAATAAGAATAAAGGTTTTAGCTATTTTTACGGTGTTTATCGTACACTTATTAGTTTTCTTCTAGCTTTCATAGTTTTTGAGTTATAACATTAAGTTACTTTTTTTAAATAGCAATCATAGTTGGCTTAGACATTTCTAAAAAGAGCTCACTTTTCCGCTTAAAATGACATAAGGTTTTTATACCTATTTTGACAAATAATTCTTTTATAATAATTTTCGTAATAAGAAAATGACGAAAACAAAAACTATGAAAGCTGGAAGGAAATTAATAAGTGTAAGATAAAACACCCTAAAAATAGCTAAAACTTTTATCCTTATTATTTTTTCTATTTTCAATAATAACGGCGTTAGACAGGCTTTAAAAGATTAAGTAATTTTAATATTTTGCTTATATCTAGTAGGTCTTGAATTTTTAAAAAGAAACAAAAGCACACTTTGAATAAGCTCATAAAACTGCAATTCTTTCTCCATTTAGCGAACGAGATATGCTCTTTTTAGAAAAGTTTAAGCTAACTATGATTGCTATTTAAAAAAATATAACTTAAATGTTATAACTCAAAAACTATGAAAGCTAGAAGAAAACTAATAAGTTTACGATAAACACCGTAAAAATAGCTAAAACTTTTATTCTTATTATTTTTTTCTATTTTCAATAATAACGGCGCTAGACCGACTTTAAGAAATTAAGTAATTTTAATATTTTGCTTATATCTAGTAGGCCTTGGATTTTTTCAAAGAAACAAAAGCACATCTCGAATAAGCTCATAAAACTGCAATTCTTTCTCCATTTAACCAACCTTCTATCTTTCACGGTTTCCGAGATCCCTATAGTGATAATGAAAAAAAACTCACCCTGTATATGGTTAACTAAGCTCCAAGTGCACTCCTACAGCATTAGCAACCTCTGCCATCATTACTAAACCAAGTTGTTGAGCGACTGTTAGTGATGATACACTTACCAGTGATAAAATTATTATATTTTGATCGACACTAGGTATTATAATAGTACAATAAAAAATCTGTACTTAATATATATTGAGAAACATGGTTTTCAGACGGTTTAACGAACCTTAATACTAAACTATTGAACTTAAACTTTTTGGAAGCAAAATAATTTAATATAGCAGTTTTATATGATTGACTAAGTTCCAAGTGCACTCCTACAGCATTAGCAACCTCTGCAATCATTACTAAACCACGTTTTTGAGCGCCTGTTAGTGATGACAGACTTACCAGGAATAAAATTATTATACTTTGATCGACACTAGGGGCCAGTTGCAGAAAACAATGTTAATAGCAAACGTCGCGTCAAAGTGAACAAAATCGCATCAAATTTTGTTTACTAATGTATTACTTACCATAAGCATTTCAGATTTGATTCGTTTTTGGTCACTTTGACGTCGCGTTAGCTAACACCAGATTTAACATTGCTTTCTGCAACCAGCCCTTGGTATTATAGTAGTACAATAAAATTTTCTGTAGTTAAATCTATTAAAAGACGTGGTTTTCAGACGTTTTAAACTATCTTAATACTCAACTATTGAACTTGAATTGTTTGGATGCAGAAAAATTTAATATAGCAGTTTTATATGGCTAACTAAACTCCAAATCTACTCCTACAGCTTTAGCAACCTCTGCAATCAATACTAAACCAAGTTGTTGAGCGCCTGTTGGTAATGGCATACTTACCAGGAATAAAATTATTATACTTTGATCGACACTAGGTATTATAGTAGTACAATAAGATTATCAGTTGTTAAGACTCCCGATTTTCATTAAGAACCTATGTGTAATTCCGCATTCTGCTCCCGCATATTGCAGCATAATTTAAGCCATCGCACATCTTTCCCAAATTCTCTAACTGTTTGGCACATATTAGGCCAGACCCCCGACATCTGTCGCATAAAGTATCTTAATTAAGGCAATTGCTTCAATCTAGATGCGGACGCTGTAACGCATGATCATAGCCTCAAAACCCTGCTAAGTGACTTAATAAATCGCTGGTAGATGGAGTTTGCATTTAGTCCTCAAGTTAAAAGACGAGGCCTTGAATATCAGATTACAACGCCGGCGAGACGAGCGTTATGTATGGGGGGAAGCCCCGCGCTTGTTTGCTCGCTGTATTTTGGTGAATGCAAGTCAGCATTTCGAACAATAGATCCTTTATGTACCCGAGTGAGTTGCCCAATGATGGGAAGTTTTACGCATGACGCAATGATAAAATTAACGCTGCGTCCAGCGCGTTCCCTAGAGAGAGTCCAATTTAAGCTTCGCTATCGCACGGTTGTGCAAGTTAACTTAGGCACAAAGAACAACTCCTTTAGTTCTCAGGGGCGCGTTGTACCCTCGGACTTGTGGCAGTTATAAGTGCTTTTCGTTCCTTAAAGTTCCAAGTACCGGTGTGTACAATTCTTTTGCCCATGTTGGCGGATTTGTAACAGGAACGAACACAAAGCATCAACATACAGGGTGAGCAGTTGTGAGTAATCGTTTGGCTCCACCCTGCTACTTCTTCGAAGGATCTTGCCGCCACAATTCCCCGAGTAAGCTGGTCAACCGCCCCCTATCTGTCTATCAACCCTTGCCGCATCTAAGCTGCTATCGCAACCCTCTTCTGTAAGCATCGCCAGAGCGTTGAATCTCCAGGTCGAAATCTTCCGGCATCAGCACTTCAACAACACAGATGCTTGGAGCCCTAGCGATGAATCAAGGTATTGTACTAGAAATTAAATAGAACAGTGAATTGCGTATTATACAGTGACGTGCGAAGTTTCGGAACTCTCAATCTATCGTATATGCTATTTGTGGGCCGCGTGCTAATCACCCGAGTCCTAGTTATCGTCAAGTAATGTAAATAGAAGCCTTCAGCATAAGTTTATGGAAGCCTGGCTCCGGGAATCGTAGTGAGCCTTGAGGCAAATTAATTCAGCGTATTCCGGGACCTAGGTAACCAGTGTTCTCAGCGGATGTGCCGCTTCCTTGGCCTTCGGCCCTTATTGTGTGGCACCTGTTTACTAACCCCAATTGTAGCATTTGCTACCTGCACACTTGCCTTCGGGCCTGTAACTAGTATGGTAATAGATTATCCATTTTTAATTTACGTATTGTTTTTCATTTCAATTAGTTGTGCATTTTTGTGACTGACAAGAATTGAGTTTCTTGTTGCGTTGTGTATGTATTCCTTTGTACAGAGCCTAAGCAACTGGAGAAAGGACACCCAAAAGGTAGGTGTAAAAGCCAGTGCCGTGGGGAGTGCCCCCTTGGAGTGCAACGCAACGCTACTGCGATTGGTTTTCGACTTTTGACCGGTCGTCAGTTAATTATCAATCTTAACATCTTTGTATGTCGTGGCGCCTCATAACCTTGTCTTAATAACCCGATATCGACACCCCGTCGTGGCATTTCGCCCCAAAACGCACCCTAAACCTTGTGAACCCCCCACGCGAATGAGTTCTGGCCGGAGCATTTGAGCTGTGGGGTATGTGCAAGGGCGGACACTGCTACGACCATCCCATGGGGTCTTAATGAGCAATTTATCGTGTAACACAGTACTTAATACATATTAAAAAACGTGGTTTTCAGACGTTTTAAACCATCTTAATACTAAACTATTGAACTTGAATTGTTTGGATGCGCGAAAAATTTAATATAGCAGTTTTATATGGGTAACTAAGCTCCAAATGCACTTCTACAGCTTTAACAACCTCTGCAATCAATACTAAACCAAGTTGTTGAGCGCCTGTTAGTGATGACACACTTACCCATGTAGCAGTACATATCTTAGCTTCTACAATGATACCGTTCGGTATTAGTTAAACTTAATAGATAGGCAACTTAAAGTGCATTAACAGTATAAGGGGTTGCCTACCCTTTTTATAAATCTAAAGCAGACGTAATGGAAGGCTCATGGTTAAATTATTAAAAACAATAAATAACAAAATTTGCTACTTCCTTTTTGGTTGAAAAAGCAAAAGGACGCTTCTCTGTGTAGAAGCGAAGCAAATTAAAAGTCCTAGCTTAAAAAGGATACACGTAGACAATAGTAAGGCTTTATTTTCTCAATCCAGCATATTATTAAAACATAATAATTTTTCAGGCAGATAGGATAAATCACACAAACATTTTTCTTTCTGAAAAGGGCAGTTATTACTTAACTGGTAGGTAACTAACAAGCTAATACATACAAATCATAATAGAGGGTTTTCCTTTATTCAGCTCTTAGAGACTCCTCGATAGCTACCAGCTCTTAGGCTTTTTTCACTAGTTCGCATCTCCTGGTTGATTATATCTTTACCATGGAAGAGGGTATTGATGTGCTCCAAGTTGATAAGGAGAGAAAGGAGAACTTAGTTAGAAACTGCTAACAAGTTAGGAAATCACTCACCAGTCATAGACCATTTCTTTGGTTAGTTGAGGGGTTCTTCTCTGTTGATATTGGAAGATGAAGAGGTCCGCATTCAATGGTTCTCTGCATTAACCGTATGTTGATCCTGAAAGAATTAGATATTGTTAATTAGAATTAGACCAACGTCATAGCTTGAATATAGTTAAATAAGGGCATAAGCCTTAATGATAATCGATAACAGATTAGTTTCAAAGTAAAAGAATTGTTACTTACCTAGTGTTGATCCTGAATGGGACTTGAATTGGTTTGCAGCTGTCAAGTTAGTATTTCAATCACTTGTCAAATAACAAGCTTTTGATCACACGGGATTTTTCTTACTCCACTCCCTGGAATGATATCAGCTAAACTAAACACCGATCATTAATTGTGATTAAGGAATTAGAATGAGAAATACGAGGGTATAGAGAGCTCTTTATATTTTCATCTTACTACTCAGAGGTTATTAGTTAAATATGTATATGAAATCTCCTGGATACTTATAGATTAATTAATGCAGACGTTTAATTAGAACAAATTCTAACTTGTCAAAATTAAAAAGGCATAAACCTTAACAAATAACATATAATCAGTGAATTGTAAGAATGAATACCCAAATTATTGTAAACATCTTAAAATTAAACACTTTATAATAAAGTTATGGCGCCCATTTCTGTTGATTAATGAACTATTATCTTTATGTGAAAGTGAAGCGAACTAAAAAGCCCACATTGGTTAAACCCTAATAAAAACCGTACATTGAGCTAGTCGGAGACGTGTGAGCCATCCAAGGTAAGTTATAAAAAAGGGGCACAACCAGGGATAAAATTATTATATTCTGACCGACACTAGGTATTGTAGTAGTACAATAAATTTTCTGTAGTTATGTATCTATTAAAAAACGTGGTTTTCAGACGTGTTAAACCATCTTAATACTAAACTATTGAACTTGAATTGTTTGGATGCAGAAAAATTTAATATAGCAGTTTTATATGGCTAACTAAGCTCCAAATGTACTCCTACAGCTTTAACAACCTCTGCAATCATTACTAAACCAAGTTTTTGAGCGCCTGGTTAGTGATGACACACTTACCAGGGACAAAATTATTATATTCTGACCGACACTAGGTATTATAGTAGTACAATAAATTTTTCTGTAGTTAATATCTATTAAAAGACGTGGTTTTCAGACGTTTTAAACCATCTCAATACTAAACTAATGATGCTAAGTTCACACAGCTAATACACACAGCCCCTGGATAACAACAAGCCTGTTATTGCTGTCTTCATTGACTTGGCTAAAGCATTTGATACGTAAAATCACAGTATTCTCTTAGAAAAGTTGGAATGTCTTGGCTTCAGAGGCAAAATAAATGACATTATGGGAAGTTATCTAACGAGCAGAGTACAAAGAGGATTGGAGAAAGTAGAGGTGCAGAACTGGAAGTTGAGTGCGGGGTTCCTCAGAGTACAATTTTGGGACCGATTCTTTTTATATATGTATATATATATATCGGTTTTAAAACGTCTTACGACGTTGTCCGATGCCCTTTCTCCATTCCCTTCGGTTTTCCCATTGTTCATCTCTAAGGTCTCTGGTACTCATTGCTTTGTTTATTCCTTCCATCCAGTTCTTTCTTGGTCTTCCTTTCTTTCTACGGAATGGCGGTACCCATTCCATCACTTTCTTGGGAAGTCTTGAATTATCCATGCGTTTTACATGGCCATACCATATTAACCGATTCTTTTTATCCTTTATATAAACGACTTAGGGAAAATACTGGAGACTGGAACTGGCACACTTGTTTCATACGCAGACGACACAGTGATCGTTTTCGAGGGGAGTAGCTGGCAGGAGCTGGAGAAGGTGGTTGGTGACAGTGTGAAAACTGTATTCGAGTGGTTTGAACAAAAAAAATTGACGGTAAACTTCAAGAAATCAAGTTTCATGGTGGTCGGAATTTATAATGACAGTGCTCCAAAAATTTCAAGTATAAAAATTCATAAGAGGAACAGCTGCAGTGCCGCGTGTAACTGCCAGTGCATCAGTGCCGCAGATTCGCAGAATTATTTAGGAATAACCTAGATGGTAATTTTAGATGGCAGCTGCAAGTTCAGAAAGTAACAAACAAATTGAGATATTTAACTTATGTTTTTAGAAGGTTGGCATGTTTTCTTAGCATAAATTGTTTATTTACTGTTTATCATGCATTGTTCTTATCTATACTGCGCTACGGCATAATAGCTTGGGGAGGTGCATATAGGAATGTAATAAATGCATTAGAAGTCCTTCACAAAAGGATATTAAAAATTATATTAGGCAAAGAAAAACGTTATCCAACAGATCTCTTGTATAAGGAAGCAAAGGTTTTAGACATTAGGCAGTTGTTCGGTTACACTAGTGTATTATATGTGATACAACATAGGGTAGATTTTGAGAGCATTGAACAAGAATCAAGGTTAATGCGAACTAGGAGTATTGTTAACAATAACATCAAACCGCCTCTCATGAAAACTAAAAAGGGCCAGCAGTGTTTTTTTACATAGGGTTAAAAACGTACAACTTGTTACCTAACAAACTAAAGTGCACAAGTAAAGTGACAAATAAAGTAAAGAAGCAGATTGCTGATTCTCTATTCAAACTAACGACTGTGATGCAGAGTTTTTTCTAGATGTAGGATTGGGTCTTTCTTTGCTTTTCTTTTTACATTTAAAATTATTTCTACATAAGGTTAATTATAAATTAAGTTGTTTAGTTATTAAGGTTTATTTTTTTATTTATGTGAATACCAGGGACAAGTACTCAGTACTTTTTGGTATCTCACCTCAAGGAAGATTATTATATTTTATTTATTTATGTACAAACTGAGATTCTCACAAATAAAAATCTATTCTATTCTATATGGCTAACTAAGCTCCAAACGCACTCCTACAGGTTTAACAACATCTGCAATTAATACTAAACCAAGTTTTTGAGTGCCTGTTAGTGATGATACACTTACCAGAAATAAAATTATTATATTTTGATCGACACTAGGTATTATAGTAGTACAATAAAATTTTTCTGTACTTAATATATATTGAAAAACTTGGTTTTCAGACGGTTTCACGCATCTTAATACTAAACTATTGAACTTAAACTTTTTGGAAGCAGAATAATTTAATATAGCAGTTTTATATGGTTAACTAAGCCCCAAGTGCACTCCTACGGCATTAGGGACCTCTGTAATCAATACTAAACCAAGTTTTTGAGCGCCTGTTAGTGATGACACACTTACCATAGATAAAATTATAATATTTTGATCGACACTAGGTATTATAGTAGTACAATAAAATTTTCAGTACTTAAAATATGTATATTAAAAAATGTGGTTTTCAGACGTTTTAAACCATCTTAATACTAAACTATTGAACTTGAATTGTTTGGATGCAGAAAAATTTAGAAAAGTTTAATATGGTTAACTAAGCACCAAATGCACTCCTACAGCTTTAACAACCTCTGCAATCAATACTAAACCAAGTTGTTGAGCGCCTGTTAGTGATGGCACACTTACCAGGGATAAAATTATTATATTTTGATCGACACTAGGTATTATAGTAGTACAATAAAATTTTTCTGTACTTAATATATATTGAAAAACGTGGTTTTCAGACGGTTTCACGCATCTTAATACTAAACTATTGAAGTTAAACTTTTTGGAAGCAGAATAATTTAATATAGCAGTTTTATATGGTTAACTAAGCCCCAAGTGCACTGCGACAGCATTAGCGACCTCTGTAATCATTACTAAACCAAGTTTTTGAACGCCTGTTAGTGATGACACACTTACCATAGATAAAATTATAATATTTTGATCGACACTAGGTATTATAGTAGTACAATAAAATTTTCAGTACTTAAAATATGTATATTAAAAAACGTTTTGTTCAGACGTTTTAAACCATCTTAATACTAAACTATTGAACTTGAATTGTTTGGATGCAGCAAAATTTAATATAGTAGTTTAATATGGTTAACTAAGCACCAAATGCACTCCTACAGCTTTACCAACCTCTGCAATCAATACTAAACCAAGTTGTTCAGCGCCTGTTAGTGATGGCACACTTACCAGGGATAAAATTATTATATTTTGATCGACACTAGGTATTATAGTAGTACAATAAAATTTTAAGTTAATTTATATTGAAATACGTTGTTTTCAGACGGTTTAGCGCAATTTAATACTCAACTATTGAACTGGAATTTTTAGGATGCAGAAAAATTTAATATAGCAGTTTTATATGGCCAACTAAGCTACAAATGCGCTCCTACAGCTTTAACAACCTCTTCAAACAATACTAAACCAAGTTGTTGAGCGCCTGTTGGTGATGACACACTTACCAGGGATAAAATTATTATATTCTGACCGACACTAGGTATTGTAGTAGTACAATAAAATTTTCTGTAGTTAATATCTATTAAAAGACGTGGTTTTAAGACGTTTTAAACCATCTTAATACTAAACTATTGAACTTGAATGGTTTAGATGCAGACAAATTTAATATAGCAGTTTTATATGGCTAACTAAGCACCAAGTGCGCTCCTACAGCTTTAACAACCTCTGCAATCAATACTAAACCAAGTTATTGAGCGCCTGTTAGCGATGGCATACTTACCAGGGATCAAATTATTATATTTTGATCGACACTAGGTATTGTAGTAGTACAATAAAATTTTCAGTACTTAATATATATTAAACAACGGGGTTTTCAGACGTTTTAAACCATCTTAATACTAAACTATTGAACATGAATTGTTTGGATGCAGAAAAATTTAATATAGCTGTTTTATATGGCTAACTAAGCTCCAAATGCACTCCTACAGCTTTACCAACCTCTGCAATCAATACTAAACCAAGTTGTTTAGCGCCTGTTAGTGATGACACACTTACCAGGGATAAAATTATTATATTCTGACCGACACTAGGTATTATAGTAGTACAATAAAATTTTCTGTAGTTAATATCTATTAAAAAACGTAGTTTTCCGACGTTTTAAATCATCTAAATACTAAACTATTAAACTTGAATTGTTTGCATGCAGAAAAATTTAATATAGCAGTTTTATATGGCTAACGAAGCTCCAAATGTACTCCTACAGCTTTAACAACCTCTGCAATCAATACTAAACCAAGTAGTTAATCGCCTGTAAGTAATGGCATACTTACAAGGAATAAAATTATTATACTTTGATCAACACTAGGTATATATAGTAGTACAATAAAATTTTCAGTACTTAATATATATTAAACAACGGGGTTTTCAGACGTTTTAAACCATCTTAATACTAAACTATTGAACATGAATTGTTTGGATGCAGAAAAATTTAATATAGCTGTTTTATATGGCTAACTAAGCTCCAAATGCACTCCTACAGCTTTACCAACCTCTGCAATCAATACTAAACCAAGTTGTTTAGCGCCTGTTAGTGATGACACACTTACCAGGGATAAAATTATTATATTCTGACCGACACTATGTATTATAGTAGTACAATAAAATTTTCTGTAGTTAATATCTATTAAAAAACGTAGTTTTCAGACGTTTTAAATCATCTTAATACTAAACTATTGAACTTGTATTGTTTGGATGCAGAAAAATTTAATATAGCAGCTTTATACGGCTAACTAAGCTCCAAATGTGCTCCTACAGCTTTAGCAACCTTTGCAATCAATACTAAACCAAGTAGTTGAGCGCCTGTTAGTAATGGCATACTTACCAGGAATGAAATTATTATACTTTGATCGACACTAGGGAATTATAGTAGTACAATAAAGTTTTCAGTACTTAATATATATTAAAAAACGGGGGTTTCAGACGTTTTAAACCATCTTAATACTAAACTATTGAACTTGACTTATTTGGTAGCAGAAAAAATTAATATAGCAGTTTTATATGGCTAACTAAGGTCCAAGTGCGCTCATTCAGCATTAACAACCTCTGCAATCAACACTAAACCAAGTTGTTGAGCGCCTGTTAGTAATGGCACACTTACCAGGGATAAAATTATTATATTCTGACCGATACTAGGTATTATAGTAGTACAATAAAAATTTCTGTAGTTAATATATATTGAAATACGTGGTTTTCAGACGGTTTAACGCACCTTAATACTATACTATTAAACTGGAATTTTTTGGATGCAGAAAAATTTAATATAGCAGTTTTATATGGCTAACTAAGCTCCAAGTGCTCGCCTACAGCTTTAACAACCTCTGCAATCAATACTAAACCAAGATGTTGAGCGCCTGTTAGTAATGGCACGCTTACCAGGGATAAAATTATTATATTCTGACCGACACTAGGTGTTATAGTATTACAATAAAAATTTCTGTAGTTAACATATATTGAAATACGTGGTTTTCAGACGGTTTAACGCACCTTAATACTATACTATTAAACTGGAATTTTTTGGATGCAGAAAAATTTAATATAGCAGTTTTATATGGATAACTAAGCTCCAAGTGCTCTCCTACAGCTTTAACAACCTCTGCAATCAATACTAAACCAAGATGTTGAGCGCCTGTTAGCGATGGCATACTTACCAGGGATCAAATTATTATATTTTGATCAACACTAGGTATTATAGTAGTACAATAAAATTTTTAGTACTTAATATATATTAAAAAACGGGGTTTTCAGACGTTTTAAACCATCTTAATACTAAACTATTGAACTTGAATTGTTTGGTTGCAGAAAAATTTAATATAGCAGTTTTATATTACTAACTAAGCTCTAAATGCACTCCTACAGCTTTACCAACCTCTTCAATCAATACTAAACCAAGTTGATGAGCGCCTGTTAGTTATGACACACTTACCAGGGATAAAATTATTATATTCTGACCGACACTAGGTATTATAGTAGTACAATAAAATTTTCTGTAGTTAATATCTATTAAAAGACGTGGTTTTCAGACGTTTTAAACCAAGTTAATGCTAAACAATTGAACTTGAATTGTTTGGATGCAGAAAAATTTAATATAGCAGTTTTATATGGCTAACTAAGCTCCAAATGTACTCCTACAGCTTTAGCAACCTCTGCAATCAATACTAAACCAAGTTGTTGAGCGCTTGTTAATGATGGCACACTTACCAGGGATTAAATTATTATATTTTGATCGACACTAGGTGTTATAGTATTACAATAAAATTTTCTGTAGTTAATATATGTTGAAATACGTGGTTTTCAGACGGTTTAAAGCACCTTAATACTAAACTATTGAACTGGAATTTTTTGGATGCAGGAAAATTTAATATAGCAGTTTTATATGGCCAACTAAGCTCCAAATGTACTCCTACAGCTTTACCATCCTCTGCAATCAATACTAAACCAAGTTGTTTAGCGCCTGTTAGTGATGACACACTTACCAGGGATAAAATTATTATATTCTGACAGACACTATGTATTATAGTAGTACAATAAAATTTTCTGTAGTTAATATCTATTAAAAGACGTGGTTTTCAGACGTTTTAAACCATCTTAATACTAAACTATTGAACTTGAATTGTTTGGATGTACAAAAATTTTATATAGCAGTTTTATATGGCTAACTAAGCTCCAAGTGCGCTCCTACAGCTTTAACAACCTCTTCAAACAATACTAAACCAAGTTGTTGAGCGCCTGTTAGTGATGACACACTTACCAGAGATAAAATTATTATATTCTGACCGACACTAGGTATTGTAGTAGTACAATAAAATTTTCTGTAGTTAATATCTATTAAAAGACGTGGTTTTAAGACGTTTTAAACCATCTTAATACCAAACTATTGAACTTGAATGAATTGGATGCAGACAAATTTAATATAGCAGTTTTATATGGCTAACTAAGCTCCAAGTGCGCTCCTACAGCTTTAACAACCTCTGCAATCAATACTAAACCAAGTTGTTGAGCGCCTGTTAGCGATGGCATACTTACCAGGGATCAAATTATTATATTTTGATCGACACTAGGTATTGTAGTAGTACAATAAAATTTTCAGTACTTAATATATATTAAACAACGGGGTTTTCAGACGTTTTAAACCATCTTAATACTAAACTATTGAACATGAATTGTTTGGATGCAGAAAAATTTAATATAGATGTTTTATATGGCTAACTAGGCTCCAAATGCACTCCTACAGCTTTACCAACCTCTGCAATCAATACTAAACCAAGTTGTTTAGCGCCTGTTAGTGATAACACACTTACCAGGGATAAAATTATTATATTCTGATCGACACTAGGTATTATAGTAGTACAATAAAATTTTCTGTAGTTAATATCTATTAAAAAACGTAGTTTTCAGACGTTTTAAATCATCTTAATACTAAACTATTGAACTTGAATTGTTTGGTAGCAGAAAAATTTAATATAGCAGTTTTATATGGCTAACTAAGGTCCAAGTGCGCTCCTACAGCTTTAACAACCTCTGCAATCAACACTAAACCAAGTTGTTGAGCGCCTGTTAGTAATGGCACACTTACCAGGGATAAAATTATTATATTCTGACCGATACTAGGTATTATAGTAGTACAATAAAAATTTCTGTAGTTAATATATATTGCAATACGTGGTTTTCAGACGGTTTAACGCACCTTAATACTAAACTATTAAACTGGAATTTTTTGGATGCAGAAAAATTTAATATAGCAGTTTTATATGGCTAACTAAGCTCCAAGTGCGCTCCTACAGCTTTAACAACCTCTGCAATCAATACTAAACCAAGTTGTTGAGCGCCTGTTAGCGATGGCATACTTACCAGGGAGCAAATTATTATATTTTGATCGACACTAGGTATTGTAGTAGTACAATAAAATTTTCAGTACTTAATATATATTAAACAACGGGGTTTTCAGACGTTTTAAACCATCTTAATACTAAACTATTGAACATGAATTGTTTGGATGCAGAAAAATTTAATATAGATGTTTTATATTGCTAACTAGGCTCCAAATGCACTCCTACAGCTTTACCAACCTCTGCAATTAATACTAAACCAAGTTGTGTAGCGCCTGTTAGTGATAACACACTTACCAGGGATAAAATTATTATATTCTAATCGACACTAGGTATTATAGTAGTACAATAAAATTTTCTGTAGTTAATATCTATTAAAAAACGTAGTTTTCAGACGTTTTAAATCATCTTAATACTAAACTATTGAACTTGAATTGTTTGGATGCAGAAAAATTTAATATAGCAGCTTTATATGGCTAACTAAGCTCCAAATGTACTCCTACAGCTTTAGCAACCTCTGCAATCAATACTAAACCCAGTAGTTGAGCGCCTGTTAGTAATGGCATACTTACCAGGAATGAAATTATTAAACTTTGATCGAGACTAGGTAATTATAGTAGTACAATAAAGTTTTCAGTACTTAATATATATTAAAAACGGTGGTTTTAGACGTTTTAAACCATCTTAATACTAAAGTATTGAACTTGACTTATTTGGTAGCAGAAAAATTTAATATAGCAGTTTTATATGGCTAACTAAGGTCCAAGTGCGCTCCTACAGCTTTAACAACCTCTGCAATCAACACTAAACCAAGTTGTTGAGCGCCTGTTAGTAATGGCACACTTACCAGGGATAAAATTATTATATTCTGACCGATACTAGGTATTATAGTAGTACAATAAAAATTTCTGTAGTTAATATATATTGCAATACGTGGTTTTCAGACGGTTTAACGCACCTTAATACTAAACTATTAAACTGGAATTTTTTGGATGCAGAAAAATTTAATATAGCAGTTTTATATGGCTAACTAAGCTCCAAGTGCGCTCCTACAGCTTTAACAAACCTTTGCAATCAATACTAAACCAAGTTGTTTAGCGCCTGTTAGTGATGACACACTTACCAGGGATAAAATTATTATATTCTGACCGACACTAGGTATTATAGTAGTACAATAAAATTTTCTGTAGTTAATATCTATTAAAAAACGTAGTTTTCAGACGTTTTAAATCATCTTAATACTAAACTATTGAACTTGAATGGTTTGGATGCAGACAAATTTAATATAGCAGTTTTATATGGCTAACTAAGCTCCAAGTGCGCTCCTACAGCTTTAACAACCTCTGCAATCAATACTAAACCAAGTTGTTGAGCGCCTGTTAGCGATGGCATACTTACCAGGGATCAAATTATTATATTTTGGTCGACACTAGGTATTGTAGTAGTACAATAAAATTTTCAGTACTTAATATATATTAAACAACGGGGTTTTCAGACGTTTTAAACCATCTTAATACTAAACTATTGAACATGAATTGTTTGGATGCAGAAAAATTTAATATAGCTGTTTTATATGGCTAACTAAGCTCCAATTGCACTCCTACAGCTTTACCAACCTCTGCAATCAATACTAAACCAAGTTGTTTAGCGCCTGTTAGTGATGACACACTTGCCAGGGATAAAATTATTATATTCTGACCGACACTATGTATTATAGTAGTACAATAAAATTTTCTGTAGTTAATATCTATTAAAAAACGTAGTTTTCAGACGTTTTAAATCATCTTAATACTAAACTATTGAACTTGAATTGTTTGGATGCAGAAAAATTTAATATAGCAGCTTTATATGGCTAACTAAGCTCCAAATGTACTCCTACAGCTTTAGCAACCTCTGCAATCAATACTAAACCAATTAGTTGAACGCCTGTTAGTAATGGCATACTTACCAGGAATGAAATTATTATACTTTGATCGACACTAGGTAATTATAGTATTACAATAAAGTTTTCAGTACTTAATATATATTAAAAAACGGGGGTTTCAGACGTTTTAAACCATGTTATTACTAAAGTATTGAACTTGACTTATTTGGTAGCAGAAAAATTTAATATAGCAGTTTTATATGGCTAACTAAGGTCCAAGTGCGCTCCTACAGCTTTAACAACCTCTGCAATCAACACTAAACCAAGTTGTTGAGCGCCTGTTAGTAATGGCACACTTACCAGGGATAAAATTATTATATTCTGACCGATACTAGGTATTATAGTAGTACAATAAAAATTTCTGTAGTTAATATATATTGAAATACGTGGTTTTCAGACGGTTTAACGCACCTTAATACTATACTATTAAACTGGAATTTTTTGGATGCAGAAAAATTTAATATAGCAGTTTTATATGGCTAACTAAGCTCCAAGTGCTCTCCTACAGCTTTAACAACCTCTGCAATCAATACTAAACCAAGATGTTGAGCGCCTGTTAGCGATGGCATACTTACCAGGGATCAAATTATTATATTTTGATCGACACTAGGTATTATAGTAGTACAATAAAATTTTCAGTACTTAATATATATTAAAAAACGGAGTTTTCAGACGTTTTAAACCATCTTAATACTAAACTATTGAACTTGAATTGTTTGGTTGCAGAAAAATTTAATATAGCAGTTTTATATTACTAACTAAGCTCTAAATGCACTCCTACAGCTTTACCAACCTCTTCAATCAATACTAAACCAAGTTGATGAGCGCCTGTTAGTTATGACACACTTACCAGGGATAAAATTATTATATTCTGACCGACACTAGGTATTATAGTAGTACAATAAAATTTTCTGTAGTTAATATCTATTAAAAGACGTGGTTTTCAGACGTTTTAAACCAAGTTAATGCTAAACAATTGAACTTGAATTGTTTGGATGCAGAAAAATTTAATATAGCAGTTTTATATGGCTAACTAAGCTCCAAATGTACTCCTACAGCTTTAGCAACCTCTGCAATCAATACTAAACCAAGTTGTTGAGCGCTTGTTAATGATGGCACACTTACCAGGGATCAAATTATTATATTTTGATCGACACTAGGTGTTATAGTATTACAATAAAATTTTCTGTAGTTAATATATGTTGAAATACGTGGTTTTCAGACGGTTTAAAGCACCTTAATACTAAACTATTGAACTGGAATTTTTTGGATGCAGGAAAATTTAATATAGCAAATTTATATGGCCAACTAAGCTCCAAATGCACTCCTACAGCTTCACCATCCTCTGCAATCAATACTAAACCAAGTTGTTTAGCGCCTGTTAGTGATGACACACTTACCAGGGATAAAATTATTATATTCTGACAGACACTATGTATTATAGTAGTACAATAAAATTTTCTGTAGTTAATATCTATTAAAAGACGTGGTTTTCAGACGTTTTAAACCATCTTAATACCAAACTATTGAACTTGAATTGTTTGGATGTACAAAAATTTTATATAGCAGTTTTATATGGCTAACTAAGCTCCAAGTGCGCTCCTACAGCTTTAACAACCTCTTCAAACAATACTAAACCAAGTTGTTGAGCGCCTGTTAGTGATGACACACTTACCAGAGATAAAATTATTATATTCTGACCGACACTAGGTATTGTAGTAGTACAATAAAATTTTCTGTAGTTAATATCTATTAAAAGACGTGGTTTTAAGACGTTTTAAACCATCTTAATACCAAACTATTGAACTTGAATGGTTTGGATGCAGACAAATTTAATATAGCAGTTTTATATGGCTAACTAAGCTCCAAGTGCTCTCCTACAGCTTTAACAACCTCTGCAATCAATACTAAACCAAGTTGTTGAGCGCCTGTTAGCGATGGCATACTTACCAGGGATCAAATTATTATATTTTGATCGACACTAGGTATTGTAGTAGTACAATAAAATTTTCTGTAGTTAATATCTATTAAAAAACGTAGTTTTCAGACGTTTTAAATCATCTTAATACTAAACTATTGAACTTGAATTGTTTGGTAGCAGAAAAATTTAATATAGCAGTTTTATATGGCTAACTAAGGTCCAAGTGCGCTCCTACAGCTTTAACAACCTCTGCAATCAACACTAAACCAAGTTGTTGAGCGCCTGTTAGTAATGGCACACTTACCAGGGATAAAATTATTATATTCTGACCGATACTAGGTATTATAGTAGTACAATAAAAATTTCTGTAGTTAATATATATTGCAATACGTGGTTTTCAGACGGTTTAACGCACCTTAATACTAAACTATTAAACTGGAATTTTTTGGATGCAGAAAAATTTAATATAGCAGTTTTATATGGCTAACTAAGCTCCAAGTGCGCTCCTACAGCTTTAACAACCTCTGCAATCAATACTAAACCAAGTTGTTGAGCGCCTGTTAGCGATGGCATACTTACCAGGGAGCAAATTATTATATTTTGATCGACACTAGGTATTGTAGTAGTACAATAAAATTTTCAGTACTTAATATATATTAAACAACGGGGTTTTCAGACGTTTTAAACCATCTTAATACTAAACTATTGAACATGAATTGTTTGGATGCAGAAAAATTTAATATAGATGTTTTATATGGCTAACTAGGCTCCAAATGCACTCCTACAGCTTTACCAACCTCTGCAATTAATACTAAACCAAGTTGTTTAGCGCCTGTTAGTGATAACACACTTACCAGGGATAAAATTATTATATTCTGATCGACACTAGGTATTATAGTAGTACAATAAAATTTTCTGTAGTTAATATCTATTAAAAAACGTAGTTTTCAGACGTTTTAAATCATCTTAATACTAAACTATTGAACTTGAATTGTTTGGATGCAGAAAAATTTAATATAGCAGCTTTATATGGCTAACTAAGCTCCAAATGTACTCCTACAGCTTTAGCAACCTCTGCAATCAATACTAAACCCAGTAGTTGAGCGCCTGTTAGTAATGGCATACTTACCAGGAATGAAATTATTAAACTTTGATCGACACTAGGTAATTATAGTAGTACAATAAAGTTTTCAGTACTTAATATATATTAAAAACGGTGGTTTTAGACGTTTTAAACCATCTTAATACTAAAGTATTGAACTTGACTTATTTGGTAGCAGAAAAATTTAATATAGCAGTTTTATATGGCTAACTAAGGTCCAAGTGCGCTCCTACAGCTTTAACAACCTCTGCAATCAACACTAAACCAAGTTGTTGAGCGCCTGTTAGTAATGGCACACTTACCAGGGATAAAATTATTATATTCTGACCGATACTAGGTATTATAGTAGTACAATAAAAATTTCTGTAGTTAATATATATTGCAATACGTGGTTTTCAGACGGTTTAACGCACCTTAATACTAAACTATTAAACTGGAATTTTTTTGATGCAGAAAAATTTAATATAGCAGTTTTATATGGCTAACTAAGCTCCAAGTGCGCTCCTACAGCTTTAACAACCTCTGCAATCAATACTAAACCAAGATGTTTAGCGCCTGTTAGTGATGACACACTTACCAGGGATAAAATTATTATATTCTGACCGACACTAGGTATTATAGTAGTGCAATAAAATTTTCTGTAGTTAATATCTATTAAAAAACGTAGTTTTCAGACGTTTTAAATCATCTTAATACTAAACTATTGAACTGGAATTTTTTGGATGTAGAAAAATTTAATATAGCGGTTTTATATGGCCAACTAAGCTTCAAATGCACTCCTACAGCTTTAACAACCTCTGCAATCAATACTAAACCAAGATGTTTAGCGCCTGTTAGTGATGGCATACTTACCAGGGATCAAATTATTATATTCTGACCGACACTAGGTATTGTAGTAGTACAATAAAATTTTCTGTAGTTAATATCTATTAAAAGACGTGGTTTTAAGACGTTTTAAACCATCTTAATACTAAACTATTGAACTTGAATGGTTTGGATGCAGACAAATTTAATATAGCAGTTTTATATGGCTAACTAAGCTCCAAGTGCGCTCCTACAGCTTTAACAACCTCTGCAATCAATACTAAACCAAGTTGTTGAGCGCCTGTTAGCGATGGCATACTTACCAGGGATCAAATTATTATATTTTGATCGACACTAGGTATTGTAGTAGTACAATAATATTTTCAGTACTTAATATTTATTAAACAACGGGGTTTTCAGACGTTTTAAACCATCTTAATACTAAACTATTGAACATGAATTGTTTGGATGCAGAAAAATTTAATATAGCTGTTTTATATGGCTAACTAAGCTCCAAATGCACTCCTACAGCTTTAACAACCTCTGCAATCAATACTAAACCAAGTTGTTTAGCGCCTGTTAGTGATGACACACTTACCAGGGATAAAATTATTATATTCTGACCGACACTATGTATTATAGTAGTACAATAAAATTTTCTGTAGTTAATATCTATTAAAAAACGTAGTTTTCAGACGTTTTAAATCATCTTAATACTAAACTATTGAACTTGAATTGTTTTGATGCAGAAAAATTTAATATAGCAGTTTTATATGGCTAACTAAGCTCCAAATGCACTCCTACAGCTTTAACAACCTCTGCAAACAATACTAAACCAAGTTGTTGAGCGCCTGTTAGTGATGACATACTTACCAGGGATAAAATTATTATATTCTGACCGACACTAGGTATTGTAGTAGTACAATAAAATTTTCTGTAGTTAATATCTATTAAAAGACGTGGTTTTCAGACGTTTTAAAGCATCTTAATACTAAACTATTGGACTTGAATTGTTTGGATGCAGAAAAATTTAATATAGCAGTTTTATATGGCTAACTAAGCTCCAAGTGCGCTCCTACAGCTTTAACAACCTCTGCAATCAATACTTAACCAAGTTGTTGAGCGCCTGTTAGTAATGGCATACTTACCAGGAAAAAAATTATTATACTTTGATCGACACTAGGTATTATAGTGGTACAATAAAATTTTCAGTACTTAATACATATTAAAGAACGGGGGTTTCAGATGTTTTAAACCATCTTAATACTAAACTATTGAACTTGAATTGTTTGGATGCAAAAAAATTTAATATAGCAGTTTTATATGTCTAACTAAGGTCCAAGTGCGCTCCTACAGCTTTAGCAACCTCTGCAATCAACACTAAACCAAGTTGTTGAGGGCCTGTTGGTAATGGCACACTTACCAGGGATAAAATTATTATATTCTGACTGACACTAGGTGTTATAGCATAACACTAAAATTTTCTGTTGTTAATATATATTGAAAACCGTAGTTTTCAAACGTTTTAAATCATCTTAATACTAAACTATTGAACTTGAATTGTTTGGATGCAGAAAAATTTAATATAGCAGTTTTATATGGCTAACTAAGCTCCAAATGCACTCCTACAGCTATAACAACCTCTGCAAACAATACTAAACCAAGTTGTTGAGCGCCTGTTAGTAATGACACATTTACCAGGGATAAAATTATTATATTCTGACCGACACTAGGTATTGTAGTAGTACAATAAAATTTTCTGTAGTTAATATCTATTAAAAGACGTGGTTTTAAGACGTTTTAAACCATCTTAATACTAAACTATTGAACTTGAATGGTTTGGATGCAGACAAATTTAATATAGCAGTTTTATATGGCTAACTAAGCTCCAAGTGCGCTCCTACAGCTTTAGCAACCACTGCAATTAATACTAAAACAAGTTTTTGAGCGCCTGTTAGTGATGACACATTTACCAGGGATAAAATCATTATACTCTGACCGACACTAGGTATTATAGTTATAGAATAAAATTTTCTGTAGTTAAATCTATTAAAAGACGTGGTTTTCAGACGTTTTAAACCATCTTAATACTAAACTATTGAACTTGAATTGTTTGGATGTACAAAAATTTTATATAGCAGTTTTATATGGCTAACTAAGCTCCAAGTGCGCTCCTACAGCTTTAACAACCTCTTCAAACAATACAGTTGTTGAGCGCCTGTTAGTGATGACACACTTACCAGAGATAAAATTATTATATTCTGACCGACACTAGGTATTGTAGTAGTACAATAAAATTTTCTGTAGTTAATATCTATTAAAAGACGTGGTTTTAAGACGTTTTAAACCATCTTAATACCAAACTATTGAACTTGAATGGTTAGGATGCAGGACAAATTTAATATAGCAGTTTTATATGGCTAACTAAGCTCCAAGTGCGCTCCTACAGCTTTAACAACCTCTGCAATCAATACTAAACATAGTTGTTGAGCGCCTGTTAGCGATGGCATACTTACCAGGGATCAAATATTATATTTTGATCGACACTAGGTATTGTAGTAGTACAATAAAATTTTCAGTACTTAATATATATTAAACACGGGGTTTTCAGACGTTTTAAACCACCTTAATACTAAACTATTGAACATGAATTGTTTGGATGCAGAAAAATTTAATATAGATGTTTTATATGGGCTAACTAGGCTCCAAATGCACTCCTACAGCTTTACCAACCTCTGCAATCAATACTAAACCAAGTTGTTTAGCGCCTGTAGTGATAACACACTTACCAGGGATAAAATTATTATATTCTGACCGATACTAGGTATTATAGTAGTACAATAAAAATTTCTGTAGTTAATATATATTGCAATACGTGGTTTTCAGACGGTTTAACGCACCTTAATACTAAACTATTGAACTTGAATTGTTTGGATGCAGAAAAATTTAATATAGCAGCTTTATATGGCTAACTAAGCTCCAAATGTACTCCTACAGCTTTAGCAACCTCTGCAATCAATACTAAACCCAGTAGTTGAGCGCCTGTTAGTAATGGCATACTTACCAGGAATGAAATTATTAAACTTTGATCGACACTAGGTAATTATAGTAGTACAATAAAGTTTTCAGTACTTAATATATATTAAAAAACGGGGGGTTTTAGACGTTTTAAACCATCTTAATACTAAAGTATTGAACTTGACTTATTTGGTAGCAGAAAAAATTTAATATAGCAGATTTATATGGATAACTAAGGTCCAAGTGCGCTCCTACAGCTTTAACAACCTCTGCAATCAATACTAAACCAAGTTGTTGAGCGCCTGTTAGTAATGGCACACTTACCAGGGATAAAATTATTATATTCTGACCGATACTAGGTATTATAGTAGTACAATAAAAATTTCTGTAGTTAATATATATTGCAATACGTGGTTTTCAGACGGTTTAACGCACCTTAATACTAAACTACTAAACTGGAATTTTTTGGATGCAGAAAAATTTAATATAGCAGTTTTATATGGCTAACTAAGCTCCAAGTGCGCTCCTACAGCTTTAACACCTCTGCAATCATACTAAACCAAGATGTTGAGCGCTTGTTAGCGATGGCATACTTACCAGGGATCAAATTATTATATTTTGATCGACACTAGGTATTATAGTAGTACAATAAAATTTTCAGTACTTAATATATATAAAAAAAAACGGGGTTTCAGACGTTTTAAACCATCTTAATACTAAACTATTGAACTTGAATTGTTTGGTTGCAGAAAAATTTAATATAGCAGTTTTATATTACTAACTAAGCTCTAAATGCACTCCTACAGCTTTACCAACCTCTTCAATCAATACTAAACCAAGTTGATGAGCGCCTGTTAGTTATGACACACTTACCAGGGATAAAATTATTATATTCTGACCG